>PVJL010012783.1:0-35359 GCA_004026885.1 Lyroderma lyra | reverse complement strand
GGGAGAGATAGAGAGAGGGAGAGACAGGGAGATAGAGACAGAGAGAGACAGGGAGAGACAGACTCAGAGACAGAGACAGGGAGAGACAGAGACAGGGAGAGATACAGAGAGGGAGAGACAGAGGGAGAGACAGACTCAGAGACAGAGATGGGGAGAGATAGAGAGAGGGAGAGACAGGAAGACAGACACAGAGACAGGGAGAGACAGAGGGACAGATAGACTCAGAGAAACAGAGAGATACAGAGACACAGAGAGACAGAAGCAGAGAGGCAGAGCTGGAGGAGGTGGAGACGAGAGAGGGAGGGAGAGAAACCAGGGGAGCCCAAGTGCACCCGACGCCCTCCTTCCCAGTCAGATATACATCGGGGTGAGCCCTTCCTCACACACACGCTCACACTCACACGCACACACACACTCACACTCACACACTCACGCACACGCGCGCGCACACACACACACACACACTCACACACACACACACTCACACACACACACACACACACACACACACACAGAGGACCCGCCCGCCGGAAGCCACAGAAGGAAAACAGACACACACAAGGCCCCTGTGCTGACGCTGCCACCCTGCTGCTACTGGTCTCCTGCAGCCCTAGGGCATGACCTCTTGACCTTGAGTCCCCTGTGCCTCCCGGTCCTGCCTCGTCCTTTCCAAACGTGGGGAGAGGGGGACCCAAGAAAGTACCTCGAGGCCCCTGCCCCACAGTGACAGGGCCACAGTCCACATGCACCCCTGCAGGGTCCGGGTCACGGTCCTGCCCCAGCAACCGCCCGCACAGCCCCCTCGCCCCCGGGGACGGCTTGTTGTCACAGCCTGAAGTTGTCACAGCCTGAAAGTCCCCGCGCCCGGATGGGAGGCTCTGACCGGCTCTGGGCGGGCCCCATGAACCCGCGCGTTTGGGGGCATCCGGGCGCCCAGGGGACAGGAAACCTAGTCCATCTGCAGCCACCTCGCTGGGGTCAAGTTCAATGGCAGAGGACAAAGGGAAATGAGGCTCTGAGGGAAGAAGGCCAAGTTTGGGAGGAGGCACAGGGTGGAAAGCACCGCGCACGGTCAGGAAGCGCCGCGTCCCAGGCCAGCGCCGCCCTGCCCCCGCCATCGCCCTGGGACACCTGTCCCCGCAGCCCCAGCTGGGTCCATGCGGAGACCCCCGCGGGGAGCTCCTGCCGCCGGGGCAGCGGGGAGACCGGCCAGGGCGAGGTCTGTCCCTGGGGGAGGCGGGGTCCCCGCACAGGAGGGCGCCCCAGGTCCCCGCTGGGGGTGCCATCCAGGAAGTTTGGGGACGCCGGGAAGCCCGGGCACCGGGGCGGGGCGGTGGAAATCAGGGGGGTCGGCAGGGGGCTCGGGAGACCCCCTCCCACGCTGTCGGGGCGCCCGGGGCGGGGCCGAGGGCGCGGACGGCCCCCCGGCCCTTTGTCTGACGCCGCGTCCCCGCGGGCCCGGCCCCCCGCGCGTCCCACTCACCCACGGTGGCCAGCGTGTCGAAGTCCTGCAGGCGGAAGGCGGGCGGCGAGGGCGCGGCCGGCGCGGAGGGGCCCGGGGAGGGTGCGGGCGCCCCGTCGGGGGTCTCCGCCGGGCCCTCGGCGGCGGGGTCGGGGTCCTGCGCGGGCGCCTCCATGGGGGCGCGCTGCGGGCCGGGGCGCCGGGCTTCCCGCGGGGCGGCGGCGGCATCAGAGGCGCCCGGCCATGCGCGCCCCCCGCCTCCCGGCCCGGGGTCCGGCGGCGCCGGCGGAGCGGCGGGGACAATGGCGCGGCGCGGGGCGGCGCTCAGGGCGGCGGGAGGGCGCGGGCGGCGGCGGCGGCGGAGCGGGGCGCGGCCCGGGCGGGCGGGGTGCAGGCGGGGGCCCGGCCGCGGGGGCCCGGCTCGCGGCTCATTCCTCGCGCCCCGTTCGGCCGCCACCGGCGCGGGCGCTGCGGGCTCCCGGGAGGCCGGGCGGAAGCGGCCGGGGCGGGGCCGCCGCGGGGGGCGGGGTTGTCGTCGCGGTCCCCGTCGGGCTCCGCCCCCGCCCAGGCCCCGCCCTGCACGCGCGCGCGGGGTGGGCGTCGGGCGGGGCGGCTGCTCGGGCCTCGGGGGGCGGCCTCGGGGGGCGGGGTCCCCCCCACCTCGGAGCTGGGGTCCCCGCGCGCGCTGCGCTCCGGGCCGGGCCGCTGGCGGCGGGGGGGACGCGGAGGGGCGCGGCGGAGACAAAAGTAAAGTTGGAGCCGGAGCGCGGCGCGTGGGGGGCGGCGCGCGTGGGCCGCTCGTGGGGGGCGGGGCGTCCCTCGGCGGCTTCCTGGTCTGCAGCGAGGCCCCGCCCCCCGGCCGGGCGGGCCTGGGCTGGGCCGCCGCCCCGGAACCCGTCGTGATTTCCAACGAGCCGTTCAAACAAACAAACAAACAAACAAACAAACAAACACCAGGTACAACGTAGGGAAAGGGCCCCCGTGTGACGCACACAGGGACGCGCGGACGCGCGTGCATTTCGGCTGCTCCGTCTCCGAGCGCCCGAGCCAGGCCCCGTGCACCGACCCGGACGGCAGGTCGCCCACGCGTCCCGACACAAGCGCGCCATCCCCACGCCCTGCCGAATGTCCCCGCGGTCCCCTTGGAAGGTGTCCCCGTGGGAAGCTGGGCACCCACGCCAGCCCCGCGTCCACGCTTGCAAGCAATTCTGAAACTTTTCCTGGAACGGCCATCAGAGCCGTCGTCATCCCCAAACGCTGACAAGGAAGTTCGCGACCTGGTCACCGTGCGCTCACGTCGCCAGCGCTGTCCACACAAGTCACTAAGGTGTCATCACCTTGGGCAAGGGACCACGACAGCTCTGAGGGCGGCCGGTCTCGCCCCAGCCCGCCCCGGCACCTGGTGGGTGGCATGCTCCCGGGGCGTGACGCCTGTCCCCTACGGGCCGGCTGCCACATCTTGTAGCTGGAATGCGAAAAATGCGCGCGCCGGGCGCCGGCCCTGCCTGCCGGGGCGCCCGGAGAGAACGGGGAGGCGTCTCCACCCGAGGGGCCCGGAGCACCGCCTGTCCGCGTGGGTGCGACCTGCGGGCCGAACTAGGTCAGCGGTCAAGGCCGAGGGTTCGCGCTGCATCAAGGGCGGGCCCGGCCCCTCCAATGGCAGCCAGGCAGAAACTTCCAGCAGGATCCCCTGGGCTGCAGAGGGGCCGTGGTCCCCCTGGTGTCTCACCCGTGCACTTGACCTCCGCGTCCTAGCCATGTCCCAGCAGGTCTCGCAGCACCGGGCCCCACGGAAGAGCAGCTTGCACGTGGCTCCAGCAAAACCGCAGCAGAAACACCCGTGGAACCAGCATTCCAGGCCCCTTCCTGCCTTTGTGGTGCGCGCGCTGCGGTGGGGGGCGGGGTGGGGGCGGGGTGGGGGCGGGGGGACTGAACTCGGTGACGCGCCAGCCGGGAGTCGCTGCCTCCACCACAACGCGCTGGAACTGCAGCGCAGGGCCCGTGTGGTGGGATACAAGCGCCCAGGGCGGCGCCGGACGCTGCTTTTAGCATATATACGGGCGTGCATTTACATACATGTGTGCACATGTACGTGTGTGGACCTATGGAGGCACGTGTGTATGTGTGTGTGTGCACATGCACTGCATTAAAATGGAAAAGAAGTGCACGCTGACGTCATACACTGTACAATTTATTGTAATAAATTACATTGTAACGTGTGCTACAAGACGTAGTTTAACAAACTTCCTAACGTATTCTAATGTATCTTCTACTTTGTAGTATATATGCTAATGTATTTTCTGAAAGAAGTTAGATAGCAGCCATCACAGACTTTACCGTTTATATATTTATGTATATTAGACCGTTTATGCTTTACTGTATTCTGTCATGTATTCTAAAATACTTTGTAACTTATATTGTCATCTGTATGCTAAGGGAATTGTTCACCTGCCTTCACAGACTTTAAAATTTGTCTATAATACTTGACACACACATATATATATTACAATATTCTATATTGTAATACAGTGTGTAATAAGTCATAGTAACCATTGTATATATATTCTATATTGTAACAGTGTGTAATAAGTCATAGTAGCCATGGCATATATGTTCTATATTCTAATACAGTGTGTAATGTTATATTAGACATTGCATATATATATAGATATATATCCACACTCTATATTCTAACACAGTGTGTAATAAGTCATAGTAACCATTGTATCTATATTCTATATTGTAACAGTGTGTAATATGTCATAGTAGCCATTGCAAATATATTCTACATTCTAACACAGTGTGTAATATGTCATAGTAGCCATTGCAAATATCTATATTCTATATTGTAACAGTGTGTAATAAGTCATAGTAGCCATTGCAAATATATTCTACATTCTAACACAGTGTGTAATAAGTCATAGTGCCATGGCATATACTCTATAGTCTCATACACGTTAGAAGGCACGTGCTAATATAGTTTCCTGTATACTCTAATACACGGTCTGAAACCCGTGTGGAGCAGCCGTCACAGACACGACGACGTGTACGTATAGAGACACGTTTTGTACATTGAAGTCCGCACGTATTCTGCATGCGGCCCCCGCTCAGGTGCAGAGGTGGCTGGGGTGGGTACACCGCGTGCCCCGGACTCGGGTCAGGCCTGCGCAGGGCGTGTGCACGGAGCCTGTCCCCACCGTGTCAGCTGCGGTCTGCACCTGGGCCTGGCCGGGGACACATCGCCCCGTCGCGGGGACGTCTGTGGGCTGAGCGACAGGAACACGGCTCCGGGTCTGCGTGGCCAGGTCTGACCCTGGTTCGGATGGACCCTCTGGCCGGGCACGTGCGCTGACCGGATGGCACTGTCTGCCTCTGGGGCCGACGGCGTGGGTTCACGTGTGTGCAGATGAGCAGGAGCGTCCCCCTTTCTGTCCCTGCCGCTCCTATGGCTTCTGCCACCCCCCGTCTGTCCTTGGCGTGGGACCTCACGGCTCCTGTGTCTGCCTCTGCAGGCTCGAGTGCGGGTGGCGTGGCGTGCGTCATGCGTGCACGCGTACGGAAACGTGCTATTACGGTTAACGTGACTTCGGCAGGTGCTGACCAAGTGCCAACGGTGGACGTGAGGCGGGCTTGAAAGCAAGGACACCTGCTGCGTCAGGAGCCAGGCTCCGTGACGGCCACTGGTGTTGGTTTTGCTTAGTTTGTTGATCAAATTAAAACAGATGCAGAAAAATGTGGAACGTGCCAGAAATAAACGTTTGCACGAAAGGTTGGATGGGCGCGTGCAGAGGATGGTCCAGGTGCTCTGTGTCCCGCCTGGGAGCATGCCAGGTGCGTCCTGTGCTCAGAGGAGGACGTGTCCCCCCACAGCATCGGCCCGAAAGGTACTCGGGGGCTTTGGGTCTGGTACCAGCTTGCCTTCTGTGTCCCCTCCATCCCCACCCCTATCTAAAACCAGCCCAGAGCATGCACCTCTCTCCTGGGAGGCACCTCACCCCCTCCCATGAGTCACCTGGTCCTTGTGCAAAGACGCAGCCTGGAGTCTCATTCCCTTTGGGCGTGCTTTCTCCACACGGCTTTTCCCTGTGCTATTTTGGGTCACGTGGTGACAGAGAGCTGTAGCGCAGGCTAGCGGCCCGGAGACCTGCCCGCTTGTGTCATCATCAAATGGCCGAAGTCTCCGTGCAGGACCTGGGGACATTGTGTTCCGGCTTCCAGCTCCCTAGAGAGCGTGCATTCCCCAGACTGTCACAAAGTGTCCTTTCTTTCCAAGCGCGTCTCAGAGAACGCAGGACAGAGTGGCCTTCGCGCGGAGCCGATGTTTATCTTCTCCCCCCTGTGTGCTCTTGTTGGCACAGACGGTCCTCGTTTCCCAAAGAAAACCTTCGCGGGGTCCATTTCTGACGACCTGATGCGCGCACACAGCAGCAGCCTGGGGGCTGCGGGAGCCAGCGTGAGTGAAGCCGAACTCGGAGGTGTCCCCTGTTGACGCCAGAAAAAGAGAAGTGACCCAGACACACGAGCTCAGGCTCTGGCTGTAGAGTTTGGAAAAACAACCACGGGCCCCAGACGGAGAAGAGTGGAAGGCAGGAAACGAAACACCGCGGGGTCGATGACATTAGGAAACAACCTGAAACCCAGAGGATCGGCCACGTGTGGCCCACACGGAAAGCCCTGGAACCATTTTAACACGTGAACTTTAAGATTGGGTGGAATTCGCTTTAGTTTAAAATTTTCTTTCACCACATTTCATTTGGATAAGGTTCATTGTATTTAAATGAACATTGTATTGGCTGCATCCTCATTTAAGGACATTTTTGTAATGAATAATAAAATTAAAAAGCGTCTAAATAAACTGGAGTCCACAAAGATTCAGGAAGCTTCCGAAGGAAACGCAAACGAAACACACACCAGCGAGGAGTCGTCAGAATGAACAGCCGACGGAACGTCAGAGGCAGCAGGGTTTGTAAAGAAAAGATCACATCGTGCGTGTCCGTCCTCGTGCATTTAAAAACGTGGACACGAAGGACACATTCGTAGAAACAACGCTTTCACCAAAGCCGCTGTGAGGTCACTGCACGACCTGAATAGTGTTACAGAAGTTTCCTAAGTTGAATCAGTTGTTACTAATAAGAACACGCTAGGTGCACGAGGTTTCATCACACGACCCCAAATTCCCCCTTGTCTCCAGCACCCCCGACGGCAGGAGGAGACGCAATCGCTGCCGAGTATCTTCTGAGGCCGCTACTATGTTCGTCCGGAGACCCGGGAGGAAGGCAGAGAAACCGGCGAGAGCGCAGCCTCAGTCTGGGTGATGGAAACATTGTAATCGAGCAACAAAGTATCGGGGCAGGGAAGGAGGCAACACGAAGCCACACTTGTACATTAAGTATGAACGGGTTAGAGACGAGCACAGGACGGAGCAAACACGCACGGCCCCTCACGCCGCTTCGCGCCGGGCGTCATGGGGGCGAGACAATGCTCGTGCCTGAACGACTGAACGCCCCGGGAAGAAGGAAACGTCCTTCATCGAACGCCGCTTTCTGCGAAGCAAATTAGGGCGCAGCGAACCCCAGAAGGAAACTTCGAAAACGTGCTTTTTAAACGTCAGGCAACTGTTACCATCACCTGGATCCAGCATTGTCCTGGGGGTTCCAGCCTGTGCGGTTGGGCCCGAAAGAGGGAAACGAAGTGTAAGAATGGGAAAGAAGAATAATCGTGTTATTTTCCGATGGACAAACAGCCCCCCAACCCCGAGAAGAACAACGTTGAGGTACAGCATAGAGGTCCGGGCTGCAAACAGTCCACGGAAGGCATGGAGGTGTGTGACGGACCCCTTGGGGGACTGGGGACCTATTCGATAAGGTGCAGGGACAGCGCGTGACCCACGGGGACCAGACTGTGCAATTGAGACTGGACAGTTAGCTGGACAGTGACAGGCAAAGCCCTAAAGGTCTTGTAGGAAAACACGGGAGCGAATGACTGTGCCTGTGACCTTGCTAGGCGGACCCCACGTCCCGTGTGACATGGCGCAGAAAACAAGGGTGCCGTCCCACAGAGGGTGACTTCCGCCCACCCTGACTGCATCATCCCTGAAAAATCCAGGTTCCTCAAGACACCTGACGCCCCGTTTTGAATGCCACCGTCTGTCCCCGAGACTCCGGGCAGCCACACGTCTTCTATTATTTCTGGAATTACTGGGTTCCGGCATGGGAAGTGGGTGCCGTGAGCACATCCTGTGGGGGCCACGTGACATCTACGATGTCTGCCACCGTCGTGTCACCACCCTGGTGGGATGGGCCAGTGCCTGCTCCCTCAGCCGGACCCTGGGCCCTGGGCCCGCCGATGACGTTTCCGCCAACATGGCAGATGCGGGGGGCGGCCTTGGCCATATGGGGGTGTGCCATGGGGGATGCCAGCAACCCGGGGCGTCCCGACAGGGCACTCGCGTGTGACTCAGGCACGCGGTGGGGACGCGTGAGCCGCAGCAGAACGTCGGTGGCTTCGTGCTTCCTACCTGAGTCTTTTCAACGCGGTTCCGGACGAGACGGGGGCTGAGGAGGCCATTTCTTCCGTCTCCTTTGCATCGAGGTGGAATTCGCTGACTCCCCAAACCTTTTGTGTCCCCAGAAAGGGGGCCGTCCACCCAGCGAGTGGTCACTCCCCGTTTTCCGCCCTGGCCCCCCAGCACTGAGCCATTTTGTCTCCATGCGATGCCTGTGGAATGCCATTGCTCACGGTGACCGCGTCGATGAGTGACGAGATGGTCCTGTGTCCCCATCTGGGGGCGCTCGGTGCATAGGGGACCCACCGGGCAGCCTTCCTGCTGGGGGGAGCAGAGGGGGGCTGCGTCCTCTCCCAGAACCTTCTAGACGAGTGGGCGTGCGGCGGTGCCTGCCAACGCTGTGGTCACTAATGGAGCCCGAAGGCACCCGGGGAACGCCAGCCTCCGCCCCGGGTGACGGGAAACGCTCTTCCAGGAAAAGGTGCGGGTGGAGGCGGACACGCCCGCTCGGGAACGGACACGGCCGCTCGGGAACGGACATGCCCGCTCGGGAACGGACACGGCCGCTCGGGAACGGACACGCCCGCTCGGGAACGGACACGGCCACTCGGGAACGGACACGCCCGCTCGGGAACGGACACGCCCGCTCGGGAACGGACACGGCCGCTCGGGAACGGACACGCCCGCTCGGGAACGGACACGGCCGCTCGGGAACGGACACGCCCGCTCGGGAACGGACACGCCCGCTCGGGAACGGACACGCCCGCTCGGGAACGGACACGACCGTGGAGCGGAGGGTTGGGGACGGCGGGAGGGGTGTTTGTCCCCCGCGGCCGGCCGGCCGGGAGACCTGACCAAGCGCTCGGACCCGACCCCGCGGACTCCCTGCAGGGTCAGCACGGTCTGCACGACGGTTTGGTTGTTTCCCAGGGACCAGGGAGGGTCCTCAGGGACGTCACTGAAGCCACAGGGACAAGATAATCACATCCAACAGGGTGACGTCAGTCCTTCCGTCCTGACTGACCATAACAGAGGCCATTTCAGGGGAAGGCGGGGCGTCCGCCGAAGGTCCCCCCCGACGCCAGTGGCCTGTCACTCACGGTGCAAACCAGTGTGACAACCTGAACCCAGGAACTACTCCCGACGCACGGTGACGGCTCCGTGTGCCAAACCTTGGGGACACGACGGTCAGTGTGGAGGGGAGGACGCGCGCCAGGGCTCGGGGGCCACCGTGCATGGTGTCTTTCGGGCGGGTCACAAGGAAGAGCCCCGTGGTGTCCACTCCACTGAGTCAACACTAAGAAGCTGGGGTCAACCGGCGACTCCCGTGTGTGAGGTGACGACCCCCCGGTTTTAGACAAAAGCAACGTTCACGTCACCTGGACGCACAGAGAGGACACAGAGGGCCACCTCCGGCGAACGTAAGGCTTTTCCTGAATAAGTCACCTGCCCGGTGGGGGACGACCTGGGACCCACCGGCCGTGAGCGCCCAGAGCAGGACACCACAGAGCATTCCTCGTGTCCTGGCGTGGGCGCAGCCCTGCCGATGACACCCGTCGTGACACGGTCCCCACGGTGCGGAGAGGGCACGCAGAGTGTCCTCCCGGCGGTTCCGTGGCCCATCGGCTCGTGGAGAGGACACTGGCGTGCACAGGTGCTGTCCCTGTCGCACAGGACGTGCGGTCAGCCTCGGGTCCCTGGGCTATGTTCACGGTGTGAGCAGACTGACCGTGCGTCCCGTGGTTTTCTGTCCCCGCTCACAGGGGACGTCTGGGCAGCATCCTTGCGGGAGCCGATGGGTCCTCGGGGACGCTGTTGCTGGAGTGACCAGTGGACAGGGGGCACAAGGACGGAGGGACAGCAGAGCCAC
This sequence comes from Lyroderma lyra, assembly GCA_004026885.1. NCBI lineage: Eukaryota > Metazoa > Chordata > Mammalia > Chiroptera > Megadermatidae > Lyroderma > Lyroderma lyra. The sequence continues at coordinate 25,522 of PVJL010012783.1, read as the reverse complement.
ACAGAGGCAGACAGTGCAGCGTGGCCTCAGCGCTCGGTGTCCGAGGTCACTTTGGGGTGCGTGGCTGTGTCCTCGGGCAGCGCGCACACATGCGTCCCAGCACACGCTCTCTGGACACTTGTGCTCTCGGAGGACGTCCGGCTGACGACCTTTGCCCCCACCGTCATGCTTCCTGTGACAGGCGGGACATTGGGGTATGACCGGTTCTGTGCGGTCACACGGTCCCTCCCGTCCATCGTGTGTGACCTTGCACACACACAGCTGCCCGTCGGCTTGGAAGGGCGTTCAGACGTCTGGTTCGAGCAACACGCTGTCACTGAGTCCCGAACGGCGGGAAAGCGGCCTCCAGAGCCGTGAGTGGGGACCAGGGTGCGGGTGCGGGGACACTGACACACTGGGCGAGGCGGGTCACACACAGCCCGGTGGGGCACACTGACCCCACGGGATCGGTCACTGTGCAGCCTTGAACATAAGGGGTGCAGGTGGGTCTGTCTCTCTATCCGTCTCTATCTCTGTCTCTCTGTCTCTGTCTCTATATCTCACTATCTCTGTCTCTCTCTGTCTCTGTCTCTGTGTCTCTCTGTCTCTGTGTCTCTCTCTGTCTGTCTGTCTGTCTCTGTGTCTCTCTGTCTCTCTCTGTCTCTGTGTCTCTCTCTGTCTCTCTGTCTGTCTGTCTCTGTCTGTCTGTCTCTGTCTGTCTGTCTCTCTGTCTGTCTCTGTGTCTCTCTCTGTCTCTGGGTCTCTCTCTGTCTCTGTCTCTGTCTCTCTCTGTTTGTCTGTCTCTCTGTCTCTGTGTCTCTGTGTCTCTGTCTCTGTCTCTCTGTATCTGCCCCTCTGTCTCTCTCTGTCTCTGTCTCTGTGTCTCTCTGTATCTGTCTCTCTGTCTCTATCTCTCTGTCTCTCTGTCTCTGTCTCTCTGTCTCTCTGTCTCTGTCTCTCTCTCTCCGTCTCTGCTTGGATTCCATTCACACATCTCCTCGTGCTCAGTTTCTGCTTAAGTGGGGGCCAGTGGGTCAGCCCACTGCTCCGTAGGGAATGGTCCTCGTTGGGGGGACACGGGGGGCATCCATGCAGGGGCATCGGCCCCCACGGCCCAGGGGGTGTTGACGGGTCAGGGCACCACCGGTTGGAAACTGCATGAAGGGCTCTTGAAGAGGAAACCTGATGTGCCCCCGCGGGCTCCTGCGGTCCCTGTCCGTGTCCTCCGCGTCCCTGCGGTGGCCCGTGGCTGGGCTCCGCTCGGCAGATGGAAACGCGTCTCTGCCGGTGTCCGGTTTCCTGCACGAGTGCCGGGAAATGGCATTTTCTGCCCCCGGGGAGGAGGCCGCCAGAGATGCCCGGGGCCTTCAAGTGAGTGCGGCTACCTGCAGAGAGAGGGGGAGGGGGACAGAGACGGAGAGACAGAGACAGAGACAGAGACACAGAGACACAGAGAGAGACAGAGAGAGAGACAGAGAGAGACAGAGACAGAGAGAGACAGAGACAGAGAGACAGAGACAGACACAGAGACACAGAGATAGAGAGAGACAGAGAGATAGAGAGAGACACAGAGACACAGAGACAGAGAGACAGCGAGAGACAGAGAGACAGAGAGAGACACAGAGACACAGAGATGGAGAGACAGAGATAGAGAGAGACAGAGAGAGACAGAGAGAGACAGAGAGAGACACAGAGACAGAGAGACAGAGAGAGACAGAGACAGAGAGAGACAGAGACAGAGAGAGACACAGAGACAGAGAGACAGAGACACAGAGACAGAGAGAGACACAGAGACAGAGAGAGACACAGAGACAGAGAGAGACACAGAGACAGAGAGAGAGAGACTGGCACAGAGAGACAGAGGGAGGAGGCGGTGTCTGTCGGTCTGGGATGACGTCACGCCCGCTGATTGGCGTGTTTCTTTCTTTGTTTGTCCGTCGCCGAGAAGCAGAGGGTGCGGGTGTCCCCTGGCACCAGAACTTAGATTTTCCATGACTTTGGTTCCTTCACTCGGCGCCACAGGGACACAGGCTGGTGGAGGGGGGAGCCCTGCGGGGACCCGGCGGCTGCGCCCCAAAGGCGGCTGAGGGTGCTCGGGCCTTGTGCGCACTCCGGTGGCCCTGAGTGTCCCCTGGGCGGGCGCTACGGGGAGGGACATTCCGCCTGCAGTGGGCACTTCCCCACGCAGGGAGCAGCCCGCTGTCGGGGGACGGACACGCGTGGGGCTGAGGGTCCTGCATCGCGTGGACCTGGGCACATGGGGGACACACATGGCGGCCGGCGTGCCCACGGCCCCTGTGGAACAGGCTTTGCTGCGGGAGCCAGAACGAGGTCTCCGGGGCGCCGGGCGGGTTCAGACGCTGAAAGCAGAGATGCGGGAGGGGGCGGGGGCGGGACGGTGGCTCCGCGGGGTCCCCGGGGAGCCCGGTGACAAAGCGGGACCCTGCCGGCTGTAAACGTGACACCGCCTGGTGCCCCCCGAGGGGCAGGAGGCTGGGGGTGGGGGAAGGGGGCACCCCGCGAGCTCGCGCTCTTTCCCGCCGGTCCTCGGGGCTCACAGGGGACACAGGCTGTGCAGCCGGTGGTGGGGGGCTCAGGTGATTCTGGGGTGCACATGTGCAGGCGGTTCTTTCCAGGCAGATGGAGAAAGGGGACCCCTTTGGGGGGCCGTGGGGAAACTGGGGGCACAGCACAGACGCAGGGAGTGCACCCCAAGCTGACCGTCCGTCCCCAGTGGGGAGCAGGGCAGCACGGAAGGGCTCTGGGGGCGCAGGGGGTGCGCACAGGGTCACTGCGGTGATGGTGTTGGGGGACCCCAGGGTGGTTCCCCGGACTCAGGCGGTGTGTCCACAGTGTGTCCACACCCCACAGCTGGCCGGGAGGATGGGGCCCCCCAAGGGGGACCAGCAGTGTCTGGGGAGACAGGAGTGCAGGGGGGTGCAGGGTCACTGTGGTGACGGTATTGGGGGACCCCAGGGTGGCTCACCTGACTCAGGCGGCGTGTCCACTATGTGTCCACACCCCACAGCTGGCTGGGGAGCATGGGGTCCCCCAAGGGGGCCCAGCAGTATCTGGGGAGACAGGGGTGCAGGGGGCTGCAGGGCCCGCTGGGGTGACGGGAGGGCCCCGGGGTGGCCGTCTGGACTCAGGGTGCTGGTGCTCCGAGGAGCCCGGCGGGTGGAGACGGCACCGGGGAGGAAGTGAGGTCCCCCCAGCCCACCCTGCACGCCCAGACCCGCACGCTGGGCTCCTGTGACGGCCGCCTCCAGCGTGTGGCCGGGACCCTGGGTGACACTCAGCGTGACCTGTGGATGTCCAGCCTCTCCGTCCCCTGGCGGATGTCCCCTGGGCCCCCCGTACAGCGCGTGGGAGCTGGGACTCAGGCCGCTGGGGGCGCCCCGGACGCCTGTCCCCTCCTCCGTCGCGGGTCCCCTGGACGACGTATCTTCCCGAGGGGGTACCCGCGAATCCGTCCCTCCCCGGGACATGTCCCATGAACCCTGAAGGTGCTGAATGTTTTGTGCAAAACTGGGGCGAACGTGCGATCAATTCTGGTTGCAGTTTATGTTCTTCCTAACGACCCTCCACCTGCACCTGAGTCCACTACAGGACAAGCAAAACCTGCAGAAAACTTGTGTTTTTTTTTAAAAAAATTAGATGCATAAAGTTGTCAATAGCAGCAAAGATCCCTGCAGCCACAGTGCGGGGTGGCAGCTCAGCCTGTCCCACTGGGTGGTAGCGCTCGGAGCCATCGGGTGCGTGCCACTGTGTCCCCTGGGTGGCACACGGACGGCTCGTGGTTTGCAGTCACCGCACCCCCCACCCCCAGGTTTGGGAGGACCCGTCGATGCTCTAAAGTGACCAGCAGACGTGGCCCTGGCACCGAGTCCCCCCCAGAAGTGATGCTACGGAAGGAAGTGGTGCTGGCTGACCCCTAAGTGCACGAACTGGCCACCGTGCACTTCCGTGAGCAGCACGGGGCCCGCAACCGGGCAGGTGTCATGGCCTTCGCGGGGGACGACGCCAGCCCTGGTGGCCATTCCAGACGAAACGAGAGTTCCAAAGTGGCTCTGAAGGGCGGACTGAGGGCGCTGGCACCGGGGCGCGGCTTCCCCAGGGGGGTCCTTCGAAGGGGACGGCAGTGACACTCCGCACCGGGGTGGGTGCGTGGCACGTTGTCTAGGACGCGGTCATCGTCTGACCTTGGTGGCGTCCGTCTGGCCAGCTCTGTTTATTCACGGGGAGCCTCGCGGTGAGCCCCGGGGGTGACGCAGACACCGCACACCTGTTTCTCCCAGGCCGTGGGGGAGTGTCCCTGCCCCTCGGGGACACGCGGTCCTGCGAGAGCTCATTATCAGAGCCGGGCACGATGCACGACGCGCCTCCCGAGCCCCGGGAGCCCACCCGCCGCCGGCTGCCAGCTGCCGGCAGCTCCGGGCTTCCAGCCCCGGCTCCCCGCCCACGTTCACAGGAAAGCGCGTCCCCCAGTCCCCAAAGGGAGGGACGGCCGTGGTCTGGCTTCAGAGCGTGGCTCCACGGGCAACGAGCAGGGAAGGCTGAGACGCAGGCGTCCCCCGAGCGGTTTGCACAAGCAGACGGTGACAGCAATTCTGGGGGAGGCATCCGTCGTGCAGACGATGAGGGGGGGCTGGGGCGCGCCGGTGGGGTGCAAGGGCAGGACGGGCCGCCAGGACGCCGGGGGCCCCAGGGGGAAGCCCACGCTTGTATCTGTGCACGCGTGGGTGTTCGGTGTGCTCAGGTGCGTACCACGCAAAATGCGCCACATTGACCACGTTTAAGGGCCCAGTTCCGTGACGCCAGGTGTGAGCACGTGGTTGTGCCACCGTGAGCAGTGCCATCTCGGAGCTGTTGACACCAGAAAGATATGCAGGCACCACACCCCAAACAGTCCCCCAAACAGCAACCCCCCCCAAGCACCCCCAAACAATGAAAAGAAACAAAACGAAATGAATACTCCCCGTGCCGTGGAGAGACTTTGTTTGGGGAAGAGGACACGTGTTTTGTCACACGTTTCTCCGCTCACAGTCTCTGAGAGTCTGATCTTGACATTTATTTCACAGCTGTTTTGTGCTACTTTGTAAATAACACGGAGAAATCCGGGGGACATTAACCATGGTGACAGTGACAGTGCTGGTGGTGGCGGTGGTGACGGTGGTGATGGTGGTGGTGATGACAGTGGTGATGGTGATGCTGGTGATGATGGTGGTGATGATGGTGATGGTGATGATAATGGTGGTGGTGATGGTGATGATGGTGATGATGATGGTGATGATGATGGTGATGATGATGGTGATGATGATAATGATGATGGTGATGATGGTGATGATGATGGTGGTGATGGTGATGCTGGTGATGACAGTGGTGATGGTGGTGATGATGATGGTGGTGATGATGATGGTGATGATGGTGGTGATGATGGTGATGGTGGTGATGGTGATGATGATGATGGTGGTGATGATGGTGGTGATGGTGATGATGGTGATGATGATGATGATGGTGGTGATGATGGTGATGATGATGGTGATGATGGTGGTGATGATAATGATGGTGGTGATGATGGTGATGATGATGGTGATGATGGTGGTGATGATGGTGATGGTGACAATGAAAGCTGCTTTCTCCTCAGTACAAATACCTGGATCCCAGGTGTATGCCTGGAGCTCGGGGCCCTGAGTGTGCACACAGCTTTTGCATTGGCCTGTGGCACCCTCTGGCTGCCGTGTGTGTGTTGTGGGGAAGAACATCCTAGTTTTCTGCTTTTGATTTTGTGATTCTCCGAGTTCTCTCTATTCTCATAAAAAGTTCCTCATCCTCCCACCCCAAACAATGCAACCATTGTCCGTGTCCTCTGAGGCAACAACAAGTGTTCTTATAAAGAAGCGAGGCATAAGACTGTAAGAAAACACGCAGAATCCCCAGATCCGCTGTCCCCTCGGCACCCTGAGTGGCACGTGTGATGACCACCTGGTCCCCCACGCAGGAACACAAGCCCCGGTAGGCACGTTGCGGTCAGGGAGGCTGTCAGGATGAACGCAGAAGCCATGGGTTCCCAATGTTTTCCTGCTGTCTTGTATGAGAGAAAGGCCCGCCCACTCAAGGAATCGAAGGAGAATGTCATTCGCACAAGGTTAGGTTTGCAGAATTAACTCCACTACCTTCCTGCTCTGTTCTTCAGGGACCTCTCGGACATTCGACCCAGAAGCTATCTCCATGCAGGGCAACGCGGATGGAGTGCCAGCATGTAGAGCAGCTGCGTCCGACCTTGTGGCATCCCTGGGCCACCTTGGAAGACAAAAATGCGTCCTGGGCGACACGTTGCACACGCTCACCCTAACGATAGCCGATGAGCTTACAAACAACAACAACAAAAACAGGTCCGGGCATCATTTTTGTCATGTTTTGAGAAAGTTCAAGGCCGTCCTGGGCTGCATGCAGCTCTTGGACCACAGGTGGGGCAAGTTGGTAGAGTTTTCCTTCCTGCTTATGTCGGAAATGCCGTAGACGGACCTCAGGGTGGGGCCAGGATGTCCCGTCCCGCTGCTCCAGGAGTTGCTGATTCTCTTAGTGTCATTAAACGTGTGAGTGTGTCCTCAGCACATGCCGTGGTCATTCAACCTGCCGAGGTGGACGGCAGGATACTCACTCAGGCATCTGAAGGAGCCGGTGTTGATGGACACACCGTGTGGCCCATCAGGGAGTAGCCACGTGACGCTGCGTGTCTGTGAGTTTGCTCCAAGTGCCACAGGCAGAGTGGGGTCTAGGGACCAGGGCTCGGGTTCTGTGGAGAGGCCTGCCTTGCTGCTGGGCCTGAAGGTATCTTCTTGCTTCAGTGGACACAACCCCTTTGTCCCCCAATGGGGCCGTTGCTGCTGGTGATGGGGGGTGACGAGGTGCCACCAGCTTTGTCACACGCTCCTTGTCAGCAGACCACGCCCCTGTGTGCTCCGAGAGTGACACCGTCCGCAGGACCGCCGCCCCCAGCGGCCGTGCTCAGGGCCGGGGTGTCCAGCTCTGATTGCCGAGGGCCTCCGTTAAGCCAGGGGTCAGCCGTCCCCGAGGTCGTTCAGACGGGGGGCGGGGGGCACCTTCAGGGCCAGGCCACCGAGAGCAGGTCATGTATTTTCTGCAGAATGGCGTGTCCCGAAGCTCTGGACCCCATTCCACGTGAAAGGGCCCTTTAGCCGATGATGGATGACACGGGGGGGACGATCCTGTATGGCGTGCCAGGAAAGGCTAATGCGCACCCGACACCAGCTCTGAGACGATGTGCAGGAATCGCCACGCACCCTGCAAACAAACAAACAAACAAACAAACAAACAAAGCGACCCGAACGCCAGCCGAGCGAACGTTGTGAGTTTGCTATGGCGCTGGGGTGCCCGGGGGGACCAAGTGTGGACGGGTGGGGTGTCGCCCGGTGGGGAAGGACTTGGGCGCACGCAGAACCACGCCGGGTCCGGGTCCTGACCCCTTAGCCGGAAACGGGGTGTTTACGGACAGACGTGGGGGGTCTGAGACGAGGTCGTCCTGGCTCAGCGGGGCCCTGAGCCCTGGGGCCGTGTCCTTGTCATAGGCGATTCTCCAGCAGCCCCGGTGGCACCCAGTTTGCACTCCCCGACGTGACAGAAAGGCAGCTCAGGTGGCTCCGTAGCCAAGCGCGCCATTAGGTGGCAGCAGACACCGCCATGTTTCTGTCCCACGCAGACCCCGGCGCTCGGCCGCACGTCCTGGCGTCTCAGCAGCTGAGGTTGCGCTGCTGAGGGGCCCCCGGGTGCAGGGTGACAGTTTGCAACGGGGAGGTCACGCCTGGCTCCTGGGACCCCTTTCGGGAATGCTGACCATGTCTCCGGCGTCCCACCGGCGTGCTTGGATTGTGACACGTAGAAAGCAACACACAAGGCCAACAAAACCACAGGGACACAGCCAGTCCTTTAGTGGTCACCTGAGGGCCAGCGGGGAGTGGGGCCGGGGACGAGGGACAGGGACACAGGTACCCGGCGATGGGAGAACTGAGCCCGGGTGCTGAGCACATCAGGCAACGCACAGACGAGGCGGAATTCTACCCCCGGAACCTGGGTGGTGCTTACTAATGAAGACATTCCATAACGATCAATAAACCAATAAAAGTAAAGAACAGACGAGGACGAGACAGAGCCGTCCTGTGCGGTCGGTCAGGGAGCGTGTGTCACGGCCACCGTCCGGTTGTCCACCCACCTCCCCATCGTCATGCGTTTGCTGCAAGTGTGACCGAACACGTGAGCTTCCATACCCCACGCGACACCGAGGAAGCACGTGCTTGAGGTCAGAGGTGGCCACCAGGAGACACAGCTTTGGGGGAAGAAAAGAAGATTTAAGAAGATTCGGGCCCCACGCCCTCCCCTCCCCCGGGTCCTCTCGTGAGAGCGAAGGATTCTGGGTAGGTGCACTGGGACGGACCGATTCCTGTATGCAAATCAAGGATGCAGGCCCCCCCGAAATTGCTAAGCTTAGACAAGAGGTTTGATCTGCATCTGCATCGCAAAACAGTCACGCAGGGGGGAGAAAAGTGACCCACGTTGCAGCCACGATGAGACGTGTCCCTTTGCAGCCTCTATACCTGGCGTCGCTCCACCCCGTACTCAGGTGCACACGTGCAGGTGCACGACGCGTGAACACCTGCACAGGCAGCACTCCCAGGCGCATCCCGATGGCCTGCAACAAGGGCTGGGGTGTCGTACGAGTTTACGGAGCCGCGCAGGCGGTGTGTGCCCGGCCCACAAGACGGTGACCCCTTCCCCCCATTGCTCAGGCAGAACAGGCCAGGAAGACGCGACGGATTTGCGACAGTGACGCGGGACGTTCGGCGTGGTCGTGGCGATCACCCCGGAGCTCCTGGGCGTGGACCTGGCAATCGTGTCCGTCCACGGAGAAAGCTTCCCGGGAAGACAGTGGAGTCTTTATGGGCTGCTCGTGGGGTTCCTTAAAAAGAACAATCCGTCATGAGGCGCTGTCTGTAGGAGACGGTTAAGAGAGGAGGCACCTCCTTGTCCTGAAATGTCAATGGCGTTACCTCCACGACGGATGTGTTTACAGAGGGGCCCCCGCCCCCCTAAAGTGGTGCTTTAAACAGCACCGGAGGCAAAGCCGCCTTCTTTGAACAAGAAAATAGAAGAGGGTGCTCTTTCCCTGCAGCCGCTGTAATTACGGGGCGTAGGAAGAGCTAAGGCGGGGCAGTCGGGTTTCTTAGGGAGACGCGTGGATGAACTTGCACGAGCACAGAACCTCTGCGCCCCAATTCCAACTCCTGGCGAAGGACTCGCACCCCATCACGCACTTGAGCAGAGTTCTGAAATCTGTCAGCACTAACGACACCAGACACTTCCCCCCGAGCTCGTCTTGTAAACAGGGACAACGGAATCAGAGGTGGTTACGGCGATGCTAAATGGGCCGCACCTGGGAAATGAGCTTCTGAGTATCTGAAGTCAGTGCACAGTAAACACGTGTGTGCACACACACACACACGCACGCACATGCACACACGCACACACACATGCATATGCATGCACACACACATGCACACATGCACACGCACACATGCATATGCACGCACGCACACATGCACATACACACATATGCACACACATGCACATGTACACGCGTGCAAACATGGGCACACACATGCACATGCATGCACGCACACACATGCACGCATATGCATGCACACACACATGCACACGCACACACATGCACATGCACACACACGCAAACACGAGCACACATGCACCTGCATGCACACACACATGCACACACACGCACCTGCATGCACACACACACGCACACACACGCACCTGCATGCACAAACACATGCACACACAGGCGCACGCACACATGCACACACACGCACCTGCATGCACACACACATGCACACACACACACATGCAGGGCTCCCGGTGGGTCCCCCCCGCCACATGGAAAGCTTGAGAACTGGGGGGCGCAGACACCGCGCCCATTCCAGCCCCGTCCCCAGGGTCCTCACGACGTAGCGAAAACTGCACAAAGCACGTGAGTCCACGCGGTAAAGCAAGGGCCTCGCACGCGTGCGTGTCTGTTGGCTTGTTCTAACGGACGTTTCCTGGGGTGACGCCCTCGGCGTGCCCCTCGGCACGCGGGCTGCCACGCCGTGCACAGTGTTGAACGCATCGCAGTGAGACGCGGTGCTGGAACAAATGGAAGCACATCACAATCCTCAGGTTAACGGCCTGTGACGTCCCCCAGGCCCAGACGGAAACAACGGCTCGCACAGCACGGCGGCTCGCACCACCGGCGTCCCGCACGGCACGGAAACCCAGCAGCCCGATTGCTGCTCGTGGGATAAATGGGCGCCCAGGGTCCCCCTCCCTCAGGTCCTGTGTGCCCCACACATAGCCCGTGTCACTGCACATGGCCCGTGGTCCCTTCTGAGCTCGGCACGAGGTGGACAGAGATGGGACAGACCAGCGGCCCAGCTCACCTGCTCTCTCTGCCCCACCGTGCTTTCCATCCCAGGTTGGATGCCTCGTACACGCCCTGCACCCCCAAATCCATCTCCATCCTGGGGAGGTCCACCTACCTGTGGGGGTACCCGGGAGGTCTGCAACATGGTGAACAGACAGTGTGCAGACTCTGACCCCCAGTGACAATGACCTTGCCCCTCAGGTGGGCCTCGTGTGAGAGCCACGTCTCCTTCCGGCAGCCTGTGTGCCCCCCTGTAGCTACAAGGTCCCTTGTTTCGTTTCACTTTCTGTGCAACAGAGCAATGGGGCGACGTGCACTGCCTCGACCCGTCTTTGCATTGTCCCCTCTGTCCTTCCGGGGGAAGAATTCGCCTCCAACGTTTCCTCTCCCTGCCCCTCTCCTAGGGATGGTCACCGAGGCCACTGGGCAGCAAGGACGTCCATCCGGGGCCGCCGTGTGCCGTGGGCTGCTTTCTCTGCTCCCCGATCTCTAAGGGGCTTCTCCGCAGACTCGTGCCAGCAAACCGTCACTTCCGGTCTTCACGGGGCTCCGTCACAAATGAGCACGTGCAGCTCATCGCCGGGTCCGATGTCCCTGTGGGGCAGTAACTCACGTCCTTCCGTCGGTCACAATGCCACCCGTCCTGCGTGGGCTCGACCGGCGGGCATGGCTGCTGTCCGAACTCTGCCTCTGTCCACCCCGGGGACGCCACGTAGAAAGGCTTAATAATGACCAACGCACGGTGTGGCCGGGTCCTCTGCTGCAATGCACCTGCCTCCCAGGCCACGCCTGCTGCTGGCCGGACTCAGTGCCTCGGGGGTGTAGGACTGGGGTTCTCCTTTGCCGTCTGGCTATCAGCTGGGGGTCTCCCTCCGCCCCTGAAGAATGCACACGCCCCTTCCCAGGCGACATCCTGCCACGCCCAGGCGGCCCCATCGCAGCCCCCGCTGGCCATCCGCCCTGTCTCTGACTTTCTGCTGAAGGGCTCGTGCGATCGATGAGCTTGGGCACCAGCCTGACCCTTTGCCCGTTGGCCCCGAGAATACTCCCCGGTGGTGCTCGCGGCGGCCGCGTTGACCCCGAGATCACTCACAGACGACAGTGTCCAAGCCCCAGGCTCGCCGTGTCCCCCTGACTGACCGTTTACACCCGTCCTGGCTTCCTGCTTGCTTTGGGGTGCTGACTCGACTCATCCTGCACTTCCATTTCCCAGGAAATTTCCTCCCGCCCAACTTGGCCATGCACTTCCAAGGCGCCCATGTGATTGGTCCCTTGGAGCCTTCATAATCCTCCGTGGCTTTGAAGCTTAAAATAAACAAAAATGAGAGCAGACGTGTCATTCATTCAGGGTCATTTCCACATTGAAATGGGGAAACATGCAGAAAGGCTATTTTCTCATCATTAGGCACGTGACACAGAGCAAATGCACGCGTGCACGTCCCCAAAGTCCCCGGGGACAAGATCTGACTTTGGGTGGCTTTGTCACAGAAATAGAGTAGAATCGTGTGGGGCGGGGGGCCATCGGGGGGTGTGGGTCCACGAGGGCACACGTGCAGTGGTAGGGAGGGGACGTCCCAGGGCTCGGAGCTACGGCCTGCGTTGTGCCCTTGGACGGTGCTGAGACCACAGGTGTCCACGCGCGTGGGACACGGAATTGCCACCCAGCAGACTCCCTGGGGAGGAGGAGCTCCCGCCCAGTCGGGACACGCACAGCAGCGTTTGAGTGTGGTCCCTGCGTGACCCCTCCAGGATTTCCCTACTTGTCACCCTCACAGCAGGGGCCCAGGAACCACAAGGGACCGGGCAGGGGGCGGGAATGACAGCTCCGGGGAAGGGCGCAGCCGAGCAGCCTGCGTGCAAAACAATTTGCATAGCTAATGATGCGTTAAATGATGACGCTCTGTGATCCTCATTAGAAGGGTGATAAGGACAGCCTGGACAGGTGTGGCTGTGGGCGCGTCCTCGCAGAGCGCCGAGAGCCCCAAGGACGCGCGCCGAGCTGTTCTGTCCACAGTGACGTGCCTCAGCCTGTTGTGTCACGACTGGTCCTCCCAACAGCGGGCTGTACCCCCTCCTCCGGGACACTCACCGGCACCCCGAGGGACGCATGGATGGCAGACCTAACCGCACCCCCAAAGCGAGCCAACGCCGTCGTCCGTGGCGTGCGGGAGGACACCGAAAGGCATCGCCTCGTGCTTCTGCAGCTGTCGGGTCCCAGACGGCGGTCCCCAAGTCTGTCCCGTGCACTGATGACTCGCCGCGTGTCCGTACACCCTCAAGGGGCTCTGCGGGGGACCGCGTGTCACGGTGGCACGCTAAGGACGCAGGGGAAGTTCAGGAGCAGGCGGGAGGTGAGGGGAAGCCCGGGAGACGGGCCCCAAGGTCACGACGGTCCTGTCTCATCCCACGGGAATAGCCGTGGTCTCTCGTCTCTGTCGCAGGTAGAGCTCTACAAACCCCACCTTGGTTCCGGGACGGCTTCTTTCATCGTCCATCTAGGATGCAGCCTCTGTGCTTCCCTCGGTTTTAGGGGGTCGTCCACGCCAAGGTCTCTGTTAGGACCTCCCCCCGGGATACTTGTACCAACGGGCGAGCTCAGCCCTACAGCGGGGGCACCCGCACCCCCCAATTTAAATTTTTAAAGAAAACTTTCATGCTTCCATCTTTAGTAGGGTCTCGTTATATTAGATAAGTGGGGCTCGGGGTTAATGATTCTCAGGGTATTGATATATATTCTAATATGTGGGGCTCGGGGTTAAGGACATCAGATTTGGGAACATCTAGCCTCTACCTTTAAGGAAATAATGAGCTCTATGTGATGAGAGACACGCGTGGCTTAAAAGCGTAATTTCTCACGGAGCCAATGGGCAGGATCATTACCAAAATAATGAATTAGCCGCCTTTGTAATTCCAAGAGAGAGTTAACGTATGTAAACAGGCAGAACGGCGTTAATGAGCGCCCTTTAAGTGCATGAAGAAGACAACTTGGGGGTTTCCGAGTCTCAGATGGCGTCGTAAACAGGCTCAGCTCATTGCCCACGGGAGGGCCTGCACAGGACAGACGAAGCACCCGATACGGTTCAATGTCGATGATCGGCCAGTGTGATGAGCTTTGGGACCAGATCTTTGCTCTATACCCTTCCAAAGGAGTAGAAGACTTTTCCGGAAGGACCTACGTGGCCGACCAGCACGATGCATATACGGGGCGTGCCGGAAATGTCTACGCATTTCAAGAGACGTCACCTATGCATCACTTCTCCAAGTCGAATTAAATGACGGTAGCCATGGGCAGTGTGACGGTCACTCAAAAGACGGCGTTCATCCAATGAACGCTGGCGTCACCAGGCGACAGGCAGGACCGTCACAGAATGTGGCAGAAGCACGGTTGATGTTCAAGGAGCGCAAGACCACGTTGAAGCCGTGTTTGAAATTCAAGAACTTCAGTTGAGTCTCCCCCTCATTCTCCTGACCTAACACCCCTTGACTTCTACCTGTGGGGACCTTAAAGGACGTGGTGTCCCGTAGAAAACCGGCTAATTGGCGGGACTTGGGGAAGAAATTGAAACGGCCTGTGCAGCGATACAGGGGGACACTTCCGTCCACGCTGCTCAAGCCGTAGTTCGCCGTCATCGGAAGTGTCTGGACGCTGGTGACGACCACTTTGAGCACTTCTCGTCCCTGCAGACGTCAGATGTGACGTGTATGCGTCTTCTGTTGTAGGTACCTATTGAGTATCATAACCTTCACACAGGTCTTTCCTTTCTTACAACGTGCGTACATTATTTTGGTGGCCTCTGTACACGTGTCCCTGTGGAATGGTGCAGATGTCACTGGGATAAGACATCCGAGCAGGCAGAGGTGACAGGGACTGAAACGGTGACATCTGTGGGCACACGTAGGGGTAAAACTGGGACACAGTGCAGGAGACACAGACCTCGGCACTTCCTGCCGAGCAGATGTTGTTTATTTGAAGGAGGATGTGCAGATCGGCCTTCACCAGGTCGTCACCGCAAGATGAGCAGCTGGGAACCACACGGACACAGCTGAGCTGTCCTAACGTGGTCACAAAAATGCAAGAAAAAAAGGTTTTCTGACCTTTTCATCAACCCGCCAGGACCGTTTATTTATTCATTTAGTTTGGAAAACATGACACCGAACATCCGAAAAACGTCCAGGACGTCGGCGGGTACAGCCTGTCCGCTGTTGGCCACCACCTGAGATGTGTTTGTGCAAGCAACGTCGAGCTTTGAAAAGGTCACCACGTCTTGATTGTTTTACGGGACGCACCGAGCATCGTGCTGTCAGATTTTCTTCTGTTCAGTGTTAAGGTGTCTATCCCTGAACAAGTTGGATAAATAAATTAATTGGACCTTTTGAAAGGATGGTTTTTCACCAAAAAAGGCTACATTTTAGGTATGGAGGCTCACGTCTTAGCATCGTTAGCAATGTTGCTTCCTTCGAAAAGGAAACCCTGAGTTGATTAAAAATAAAATGTGCTTCATTAAGGAAACTAGGGTCAAGTGGTACAAACTCTCAGCTATGAAATAAGGAAGTCCTGGGGACGTAAACGTACAGCAGAAAAACTCTTCAGGGCCGCATCACGGGATCATGGGTGGTGCATGTTGCAATCCCACCGATGACACCAGATTCGCATTTTATAAAAAGGTGAAGGGGTCCATCCCTTCTTGTCTTGCTTGCCCAAACAGACCGTTACTCTCTGTCTTTCTTTCGTTCTCTTTGCCAGAGAGGTCAAAAATGGCACACCGTGACTTGATTTCCCTTCCTGTAGTTACTAGAATATGAACAAAACAAAGGCTGGGCAGCTCCTCATCGACGTGCCCGCGGTGTGTTGGTTCACGCTGCCTCTGCGCCTTGGCCACGCTCAGGGTTTTCTGAGGACACGTGGGGACGCGTCCGGTGCCCCTGACGTCCCCATGCTTCTGAGTGACGTTCAGGGTGGGCGCCCACTCCCACTCCCGTTTCGGGACTCAGCCTGCCGAGGGGCTCCCAGGTTTCCGCTCTGAGAGACGGGGTGGTGGTCCCATGGTTTTACCCTGACCCTGTCCTTACGACAGGAGGAAGGATGGACCCCAAAGGTAGGGGCTTCACGGTGACCCATAATCAGATGTGACAGGCAGTGTCCCCGCGCAGTCCCTGGGACATCAGCAACTCTGTCCTGAGAGCAGTGAGAGGCCTCTCTGGTGTTTGCGTCTCTTGGCTCCGTTCTGTTCTCCGCGATAAAATCTCGACTTGCCTACTTGGGAGGCTCTTCCCTTTCCCACTGTCACCCCGTGTGGAAATCTCACGGTGACATGCCACCGTTTCTTTCCTACCACCGGTCCCCATGCACGCATTTACCCAGCGTGGACTTGCAAGAAATAACTTATTATTATTTTTTTCTTAAACTGAGAAGTAGCTGCAGAATGTCGCTGGAATTCCAGGACACGAAGCCGGAGAACGGTAGAGGTGACACGCCGCCCGTGGCCGTGACAAACAAAGTCACATTGCACGGTGTGAACAGGCACCCAAGTGTCAAAACGACGTTGTCCCCAAGGGGAGACACCCGCGGGAAACCTGTCTTCTTATCTCGGTCAATGCTGCACCTGGGACAGATGCTTTGTGGGATCCGTGTGGTTTTTTTTTAATGTAAAGCTGTTTTTAATTAAAGTGTGGTCGACATGCAATATTCTCTGAGTTGCTGGTGATGGCTGGACAGACGGACAGACAGACACACACACACACGAGACCGGGGGGATCCGACGGGCCACCGTAGCTAGTGTCCACTGCCACCCATGTCTGCATTTGCGGTGACACGGGAGTCAGAAATGCAGAAGGAAAACAGGACAAAGAGCCACGTCTATCCCTGCAGCTCTGGGGTCACGGAGGGGTGGGAAAGACCCAGAGGACCCAGACGGGCACGGCCCGGAGCCGTGCAGGTGTCCCTGTCTGCTGCTGTGGCCACCCGTGAGGTCCCCCTAGGCCGGCAGCGACCGGACCGATGTGGCCTCAGCCACGGGTGTCCTGACCCGTCACGCACAACCACGCGGCCCAGGGCCCATCCGGAAGCTTTCCTGAAAACACTGTGAACGTTAGGCCCCAACCTTTTCTTTTTTTAAGCTCTAGAAGGTGACCTTGAAGCCAACAGAGGGCGCTAACCCAAGGCCATGTCTCAGCCACGGCTGGCACCTCCTGGTGGGGACCACGGACCCGCCTCTGCCCAGAAGGCGGTGAGCCACTGCGCCCTTGTCATGACCTTGAAAAATAGTGTGCAAACAATTTGCAACCGGAAGGTCTTGGTTCCACCTCCCCGACGGGCGTAAGTACCAGGAGACTCGGGGCGTCGGGGAGTGGGTGTCGACGCAACGTGGGGGCTCTCGGTGCCTGTGAGACGGTTCGCCTCCACCAAATACACTGAAAAAGCATAAAAAGAAAAAAAGGATGATAAATGTTGCACTGTTTCAGTGATTTTAATTAAAACATTTGTCACGCCGGAGTCTAATTAGTAATTACATAAGCGCTTTATTATGTCTTGCTCAGGAAACGTTACTGTGAGTTTCCGAGCGAATTTGAATTTCAAGTAAATAATTGTTTAAGTCGGAATTAATGACCTCATCAATTATGGAGCCACAGGACCTTCGTTTTAATGAACTTGGGTGGGTTCATGAACGAGTTGGGGTCTTCTTCGCGTCCGTCCTAACAGGCACCTTGTCCAAGAACTCACGGAATCGAAAGGGAAAACACGCGGTGGTTTCAGGTGGGTGACAGCAGCGGTGACAGACTTGGTGGCTCTTCTGGGCCACGCTGGCACGACAAGAACTGTCTTGGGCCACGCGTCAGGGCTCCCACGTGGCGACGAATGCGTGTGGGATATGCGCCCACCAGAAGGTTCTTCTGGAACTTTCCTTTCGGAAGGGTCCTGGACGGTTTTCACAAAGTCCGTCCCAATTGCTGTGACGTTTCCTGGCGAAGGAGGCGGCGTGTCACAAACAGGTCTGAGCGGACTTGATTTAAGAGGCGACGCGCTGGTTCCAGCTGGAGGCGTCATGGATGTGTCTGAGAGCGTCTTGCAAAACAAATTAAAGTCATTAAATGGAAGTGAGACGCCTCTGAGTGGCGAAAACAGAATTATTAGGTGGCGAGACAGCAACGGAGGGGCCGCATCTTAATTAAGGTGGTCCAGGTGTTTCGTCGGCGTTGACGTGCATTGGGGACGTTCCGGGGGTGGCTCTGGGCACCTCGGCTGGCCCCGCGGGTCACAGCGGTGACCGTGTAGCTTTGCAGAGGTCCCTATGGAACGTTCTGCGTCGTCGTGTAGACCCGAAGAGCCTGTACGTCAAGGGCACGGCCACTAAGTGTACCAGATGTCCCTTTGCAGAACGGACGGACAAGAGGTCATACCGGGTCCTGCTGTGCTGTCGCTCGTGGGCGTGGGGACCTGTCCCAGCCCCCAATTCTTGTTGCACGAGGCAGTCCGGGAAGCATCCGTGCTCCAGTGTGACACCAATAAGCACTTACTAAACAGCAAGTCAGCTGTCACGACTCCCTCTTGAGTCCGTGCTGTGGTAGATACACCAGTGGCCTCTCCCAAAGTGTCCCCACCCAAATGCTCAGCACCGGTGACCTTCTCGCCGTACGTGACAGAAGGCACGTGGCAGACGGGTTGAAGTTCTGGACATTGAGATGGACAGGTTATCCGAAATGAAGCCTGTCCAACCCGTGGTCCGCGGGCTCCCGGAGACCCAGGGCAGCGTTGAATGCAGCCCAACCCCGATTCGTCCACGTTCTTAAAAGATGACAAAAATAATGCACAGACCTTTTTTTTTGAGCCCGATCCTCATTAGTGTGGCCCAAGGCAACTCTTCTTCTTGCAATGTGGCGCAAGGGGGCCACAAGGTGGGACACCCCTGTCGATGACTTAGTGATCTCTAAGGGACAAGGACCGGACTCGTCATCGCCGCTGCATTGAAGATGGAGGGTGTGGCCATGGGGTGCAATTCTACAGAGGCCGGGGCCCTCGATACACACCCCAGACGCTGACCCGAGCACCGAGGACGGGCAGCGAGCGATGCCACCCACCTCGAGCAGGCAGCCCTGCGCCCTCTGCACCGCCAGGCGAGCCGTGCTGTCCAGGAAACCAGCTGTTCTACCTGGTGGCACCGGGGTTGCCCAGCTGCACGCAGGTGACCTCAGCGTGCATCCCCACTGCCCAGGGCAGCCCTCGTCCCTGCGTCACTACGTTCTGTGATTCGTACGCAGGAGTCGTGCTCTGCACGCACCTTCTTTGACTTCTATCGGCGTCAAAGGAGACGTGGCTCAAGGTCACGTGGACTTTGTGCAAAGCCCACGGCCACTCCACGTGCCAGGTTGCTTGGGGGTGCTGTGGCTGTTCAAACCTGAGCCCTGTGACCATCGGGGACTCCCTTAGCCCATGCACCCCGAGGAGACCAAAGTCTACGGGGGTTTTCTGAAGCCCGGATGGGCCAAAGCCAGGTGACAGCCCACGATGCACGAGGAGAGTCCCTGTGTCTTCTCAGCTGCACTTGGCTCACGGGAGCTCAGGAGCTCCTCACTAGGGACACCTGGGTGTCACAGATGGTCAATGAAGGGGACACCTTTGGCATTTTGCACGGAGGTCCCTCTACTGGGCCCTGCTCTTCCCCAGAGTTCCCTGAGACGCATTCATGAGTCCGTGGCGGCATGACCCAGGAGCATCCGTGTCCCCCGCCACGGTCTCTAGGGGCCGCCTTCCACGATGGTGGCATGACGCCCGACGAGCCTTCTCCTTCTGCCAGCTTTCTTCTAAGGGTCCTGCTCTGCTCGGTTCTGCCCGTTCCCCTTGTGTGTCACACGCATCCCAGATGGGCTGCAAACACACCTGGGGCGAAAGGGCGCAGCCTCACGACATGGAAGGTGGACGGCATGCCCAGGTCATCGCGGAGGCCCCTCCTGCTTGGAGCATCTCACAGCCTTGCCTCTTGCCCAGGTGAGCACTGGGGACATCAGTCCTTTCAGGGTGGGGTAACAGCCGTGACACAAGAAGACGATGCTCAACAGGCCACGGGGTGGACACTTAGAGACAAAATAACGTGTGCTGGAAGCCACGTCCACTCCATCGATCTGAGGCACGGACCCTCACGCCGAAGGCTGTGCCTCACATCAGACACGAACGGCAAAGGAGGTCACGGTCCCTGTGTTCGGAGGGAGCGGTGGTGGCTGCTTAGGGGTTAAGGGACTGTGTTAATGACCTTTCCGTTTTCCTTATGGCTCCCGCGGCGAATCCACGGCCCCCCGTGCCACCGTGAGACGGTTAACTGCAGCGAATAAGTTACAGGTGTGACGTCCACGCTGAGGTCTCAGAGGGCCCCTGCTTTGCCTTGTGTAGACGCGGCCGACCTTGTGCCCACTTTGTCCTCTCCTTGGCCACCGTGAGGGAGCTGG
The DNA here is from genome assembly GCA_004026885.1 of Lyroderma lyra. Lineage (NCBI taxonomy): Eukaryota > Metazoa > Chordata > Mammalia > Chiroptera > Megadermatidae > Lyroderma > Lyroderma lyra. Next base: position 5,613 of record PVJL010012783.1, on the reverse strand, counting down.
GTCCCGGTGTCACAAGACCTTACGACTGAACCGAGCACCCACGGGCCACACGATACCCAGATTGGGGCCGACTGAAATACCAACTGCCAGGAAGGGGACAGCAGGATGGGCTGGCCCTGCCTGTGCCGTGGACACGTGTTTTCTTTCTCTGCAAGACGGTGCACGGATGAGACCACCAGCAGGGCGATGGAATGGACTAGGATGGACTGGACTGCAGTGGGATATAGTGCAACCCACGGCCTGTCCACCTTGGAAGTCTCTGCAGACATTGCACGTGGCCGAGAGAGGACGGGATGAGGAGACGGCTGTCCACCTTTTGTTGCAAGGCCCTGGGCTGCGTGGGCTCAGCTGACCTTTACGCAAGAACAAATATTGGTGCGTTGTGGTGATTTATTGCTGCCGGAGCCCGTGATGATGTCTCAGGGCGGCTCGCGGCCTCTCGGCCCTTCACACAGCAGAGCGAAGCCACACAGACCAAGCGGGACGAACAGGGAGCACGGCTCCTGGTGGGCAGCCTTTCCCACCTGGTCCAGGCTGGCACCCCAGAGCTCCCCGGGGGGACGAGAACTCCCCGGAATCAGGATGCGTCTCCTTCTGCTGGCGTGGACGTCTGGGGGCATTGGCCGGGCTTTCTAGAACGTTTCTGATTATATTGTGTGCTCCCGGACGGCACGTGGGACGTCACAGAATTTTGCACGTCTGCAAGCTCCTCCCAAACCGTCAGGGACAAGAGTGGCACAGAGAGGGGTGGCTTGTGGGCTCCCCAGTTCCGTCTGCATTTCCGCAGAAGCACGACCCGTGCATTTGCACGCACAGGTCCCTGCAGTGTTGTAGGTGGCGTCCCCGGCAGAGCAAGGCGGCCGGCTCTGCCGCTCACCTATTTCCCTCTGAACTTGCACATGTCTCCGTTGGGACCTTGGGTCTTGGGGGCGACGTGGGGCTGGTGTTAGAGGAGCCTGAGGCCCTGTGTGACCTTTTCCTGTCTAGGGCAGGTGGGGAAATGCGGAAAGGCCCGGTTCGCAGGCACGCACGACGTCCCCGTTGGTGGCAAACTGCTTATGCTCCACCTGAGTTCCTAGCCCACAGGCGGCCCGCTGAGTGAGTCCCTGGCTTGGAAGGAGCCGTCCCCTGGGAGCTGTCAGTCCCGTGGGAGAATTCCCTGGAAGAAAAGCCTGGAATGTGTCCTAATTACCCCCGACGTGCTGGATGGGTCTCCTGGTGGCAGCCGTGTCCCCGCCCCACGTTGGAATCTCTGCATGGGGTGCAACCATGGACGTGTGCGCTGTGGCCCCAGGAAGCTGGTGGCCTTCACCTTCCTGTCCTGATGGACTGTCCCAGGGCAGAGAGTCCCTGGCTGGCAGGGACACGGAGGCCACGCTGGGGATGGGGAGCTCCTCCTGACACGCCCGACCCCCGAAGATAGAATTCGAAGGAGGCATTTCAGAGCGTTTATGGCACAGATTAGAGGAGGCGAAAATCTCCTGTAGTGTTGGCTTGGAGAACACACACAGACACCTGAGCCCCGGGTGTCAGAAACGTCTAAAGACGAGGGTCTGCGTCCACTATTTTTGGGAGTGGGGTGGGGGCTTGACCTCCATCCCACCAGACGTGTCCAAAAATCTCATTAAAGGGGACACGTTTTCCCATAGAGCAAGACAGAAGCAACGGCATGAGGACGTTCTTCTAGTTATTCCAAGTCCTACGCATGCAGGTACGAGGCCGACGGACTCACCTGAATCTATGACGTTACAAACGGAAGTCACAAGCACGCCCACGGGAGAAGCGCGGACCCTTTGGAGTCCCCTCTGACCCCAGCGTGAGCGGGAATGACGGCAAGACTAGAGGGACCCGCCTGAAGCGTTCTGCACGCCGAGGAGCGACGGCCTGGCGGATCGGAGCCTCTCGTTTCAGCTACCTACCCGGCCCGGGTTGCCCTCCTTGGGTCTTGGTTTCTTTCACGATATTGAACGATAATAACATACTTGTGAGTCTTCGTAAAGGTTCTCATTTCACTTAAATCTTAGAAACGTTTTCCGTGTGACTTGACATTCAGTATTCTTCCTAGTCATTGTGCGCTGATGCACCAACATTTTAATTGATGGTCCTAAACCTCAGGAATGTAACCTGGGGCAACCACTACGGAAAACAGTATGGGGGTTCCTAAAAATATTAAAAATGGAACTACCATAGGACCCAGCAGTCCCCCTTCTGGGGCTCCACCCCAAATTTTGAAAACCTTAGTGCACAAGGACTCACGTACCCCAGTGTTCATCGCAGCGCTGTTCGCGGGGACCAAGACGTGGAAGCAACCCAAGTGCCCCTGACAGACGACTGGGTAAAGACGCGGGGGGACATCTACACCGCGGACTATTACTCAGCTGTAAAAAAGGACGCAATACGGCCATTTGCAACAATGTGGGTGGACCGGGAGACCATCGTGCAAAATGAAATAAGCCAGACAGAGAACACCAAGGCCCACATGGCTTCACTCACACGCGGGATACAAAACTGAAAGCAACAAAGAAACAAAGACTCACGGACACAGTCAGTCGCTGAGGGGTTACCTGAGGGCGAGGGGTGGGGGAGGGGAGGGGGAGGGGTCAGATACCCGGTGAGGGAAGAGCACGGACTCCGGGTGGAGAACATGGAATACAGCCCATAGCCGACGCGCTGTAGAGCTGCACACCTGGAATCTGTGTCATTTTCCTAACCTACAAATTCAATAAAAATTTTAAAAATGGATGAATTACGGGTTCTAAAGCTACAATGTTTAAAAAAGGAGAGGTCATTGACAAAGCTCTTAAGATGTCACTATCCCCAGACTTTTTACGTTAAAACGCGTAATGAGAATGTAGCCTTCCCATAATGTGTTTTTTTTCCCCTTCATCGAAGGCGTGGGGGTGTGGGATGGGCAGGCCCTCACCTTCTGAGAGTCGTCTGAGGACTTTACTTGGTGGTGCCCCCTGAAGACTCGAGGTCTCCATCCCGACTGCTCATCAGACAAAGACGTATTGGCTACAGATGTCATGAAGCCCAGCGCGACCTGTCTGCTGACCCCTCAACTTCACCTTTCATCGAATGAGTGAAATTCATTTATCAATCAATTTGCCTTTCATGGGCTCTCATCATCATCAAGGAGCCTTCAAGGCTAATGGGGGTGGTGAGCAAATCCCCTTCGCTGTCCAGCAAGGAACAGAGAAATACAAATATCAGGTTTTCTTCGCAATCCTTGTCATTGGATTAATTGATCGCTTTGCTCAGTTTTGCCCTCCACTAAGGCATGAATTTATCAGAGAGAGAGACAGAGACAGAGAGAGACAGAGACAGAGACAGAGAGAGAGAGAGAGAGAGAGAGAGAGAGTTACTATTACTTCTCTATGACTAATCTCCCCGAAATGCTAAGACGTTAGCTGGGAGGCTGTCGTAAACCATTAGGTGACACTGAGTAGAACGTGCCCCAAACACCAATTTGGTGAACAAGCCACCTCACAGCACCCTACCTGGAGTATGAGGAGACATTCATGCTTAAATGACCTTCATTGCCATTCAGCCTGCAGTGACATTCGTAGGACTTCATAGATTGCAGCGAGGACGGAAAGATGGCGGAGCATGGCGCATAATTGATCATGTAGCAGATCCAGAAAGCAGAACACAGGACATGGGGCTTCCTTCACGTTTGCACACCTTATCCCACAGGGTTGGCCTCCAGAATAACACCTGGCCACGGACAGACGAGGTCAATTTTGCAGGACACACGTGTCCATTTGTGCTGTTATGGGGGCATGTACTCTGAGTCTTGGAATTTGACTCAGGACCCGGCAGCTTCCCGTTTCTGTTTGGTTTTTCCTCTAAGGGAAAGACTTATTATCGAAATAAAAATCTTGGGAGAACTTTCCGGGGCCCTTTCCACATGTCATTATTTTAATAGGTAACACCCCCAAACTTGCTTTGACATCAGCATCTGTTACAGGAGGGAATGGTCACCAAATACATTTAAATCTTTTTAAAAATGTAGGATTCTTGCCTTCTGCAATGTAAATAAACCCTTTTCCGCCTCACGCATTTTACCGATTTCATGTCAGAAATGACAGATTTTCAGCTTAGACTTGTTTTAAAAGTGTGATGGACAGAGCATGAAATTTCCCCTTTGGAAGTGTGTAATTTGGTGGGTTGGGACCCTCCCAAAGCTGTGCAAGCACCACGACTGTCTCATTTCCGAGTGTTGTCATCACCCCACAGGGACCTTGCACCACCAAGCATCACCTCCTCCCCCCAAACCCCAGCAACTGCCAACCAGCCTTGCGCCCCCTCATCTGTCAGCTCCTGGGATGCCCAGGGGGTGATCAGAACAACTGAGTTCAAAGGAGTGAGAATGGATCTGGGATGTCCTGCAGCTGTTTCCGGCAGGCAGGTCCCATCCATCACCCATTCACACCCCTCACCCCCATTCATCCTACACAAAGAACCCCATTGTCCAAACTCAGCCGGGGCTTCAAAGCAATTGAGCCAATTTGGCCCTGGGTGCCCTCTGTTCCTCCAGCCCCGTGAGCTCAGGAATGACAGAGCCTTGGCTTCCTGACAGCTGTGTGGGTGGGGGGCTGCCACCGAGGTTGGGGGACTTGGACTGAAGGGACTTGGAGCTTTACTGGCCCGTAAAACAATGCCATCTCCCCACCGTGTAATCCTGACCCCCGAGTGAGACAGGGGTGCAAACACCACCTTGGACACATCCAAGGAACGTCAGGACGTGCAAGGCCACACACGAACACTGCGGTGAAAGTGTCCGGTCACCCGAAGTGACCTGCTGCAATCACATTCTTGGGTCAAACCACTTGGGGTCTTCCTGACCCAACTGTGAGCGTCTACGTGAGGTCAATCGTGGTGATGTCATACTTCTAAGAGACAAGAGGTCCGTGGGGCACTTGTCACCGTGTTAGGTGTGATCCATAATTCCTTTTCGCTTGACTGCTAATTCTTTTTGTGGGAGGTTGTCCATTTTATTTCATTATTTAGAATGTATTTATATTTGATTGATTTTATCTATATCGTTTATTTTGGACGATTTTAGAAGCTCTGTAGATAGGAGCTAGGCATGAACAACTGTCAATTTCAAATACAATGTTGTGAGCGTTCGCCCAGGATTTGAGTAAGACAGACGAACAACAACCACCAAAATCATACGCCTGCGTCTACACCTCCTTTGGTCATTTCTTAAACCAGGTCTACCCAAAGCTGAGTTGGAAACCAAGGGGTTCATGACCAGCACGGGCAATAATTTATGGATGTTGGTGAAAGCTCAGGAATATCTAACAAGACACCCTCCAAAGCACGCACAAGAACCTTGTAGAAATCACTCAACTGTGTTTTCCCCGATAGTGTGACTTCCGCACGTGGAAAGGACTGATGGGACAACGTGTCTCCAAGGAGCTGCATGACGTAATCGAAGCGTCGTAGACACTGCGTTTGATTGTGAAGGACGGATGTGGAGGGAGTCCGTGCATGTCTCCCGAAGGCTTCATTCCCTCACCACATACAACTGAACGGCGTTCCGCCCAGTACGTCAGTGCGGGTGGACACCAGGGGGTGAAGCGTTGATAGACATCTGCTCCCAAT
>PVJL010012782.1:0-35396 GCA_004026885.1 Lyroderma lyra | reverse complement strand
AAAAAAAAAGGCTGTTTATGGTACTGCAAAATAGCATTTGCTAAGCCTAAAACATCTTAAATTTTTTTATATTTATAATATTATTTGCATGATTGAATGATTCATGTTAAGAATTGGTAAAAGCTTTTAATGAGAATAGCAGTTGAACAAACTGAACATTAAGTTAAACAGAAGTGTCAACATAAACATGGTCTCATTGAAGACCTTTGTCAGCTCCAGGACATTAAGAGTTAAGTGCATATTCAATACGTTGGGACCTAAACTGTTTGGTCTCACATGGAAGAAAGTAATTTGCAGTAAAAAATAAGGTCTTCAGCTGGTCATTCATCATCTCAAAGGACATATTTATTACAAATGGCAATTCCACAAATTATGTGTCCTTAAATACATAATTAATATTCAAAATTACATTTGAAATCTATTATTAATAGTTAACAGTTAACATTCTTAAAATAGTTAGTACTCTTGGCCGTAACACAAAAAGCAATAAGGGAGGTATTTTAGGGAGTTAAAAGCTCCAAGTCATTGGCCTCTAAATAAAAACACTGCAGGTGTTTCTCAATGGACTGTTAATTTTATAGCAGGTGAACACAAAGGACAGAGACGATGTGTGCTTTTTCACTGTGTTTGGTATGGAGGAGTTGATGGCTGAAAAATATAAATGCATTGTGAAATGACACCAAATTGAACTCCCCCTTCTGAGGTATAATTCTCCTTACTTAAAATCAAGGCAATCCTCTGGTATCCTTTTTTCTCCCCACCACCACATAACAAAGCATTCCACAGAAATTATACTTGTATGTTAAACTAGCACATCAGAAATAATTAGATAATATGGACATAAATAATAAAGATCTGATTGTCCCAATTCAACATCCTCCCACACAAAACAGTTTCTTCTAGGTTTCTTGTTTTTGTTACCCACATGAGGTCACCCAAACTTACTATCATGGGGTCAGTTTTGACCTTCCTTTAGTCCCTGCTCCTAGTGTCCCAGTGTCCTAAGAGCTTTGCCTCTCAATATGTGATGTGAACGACTCAACATGGGCATTAATGGAAACTTGTTAAAAATATCCATCATCAGACCTACAGAATCACAATTTGCATTTTAACAAGACCCTCATCTTATGACCATTTAAGTTTGAGAAGCTCTACCACAGATTGTTCTTTTACATTGTCTTCTTTCTTCTTTCTTTTTTTTTCTTTTCTTCCTGGGGAAATATTTTTTTATTATTATGAATAACTATCATTACATTTTATATATTTCTGTAAAAAACATGTAATTAGATTTTACTTTTTGATTTTTACCTTTTAACACAAGTGTTTAGTTCATTGCTCTTTAACTTAGATATAGATATATGACACTTATCTTCCCTCTTCTTCTATGTTTTTAAATTAACCTTTCTAGTCTGGGTCTTTCCTTTCTTGCTTTCATTTAGATACAATATTTTTATCTTAGTATTATATTTTCTATGCTAGTTCAAAAATTGTATACTTTTATTTTTAGTATGTACACATGAAATTACAATGATTTTTAAAATTATAATAATCTGAAATTAATTGATATTCATATGTGATGGTTTTATAATTTTAGTGAGGCACAATTGACAAGTATAATCATATATATTTGAAATATACAACATAATGGTTTTATATACATATACATTGTAGAATGATTATCAAGATCAATATAATTAACACATCCATCACTTCACACATTTAACATAGTCAACACTTTTTTTGTGTGTAGTGAGAATGCTTAAGATTTACTCATAGCAACATTCAAGTATAAAATACCATATTATTAATTATATTCACCCTGCTGTTCATTAGATCCTCAGGACTTTTTAAAACTGAAAATTTGTGGGAGTTCCCTGATGGTGTAGTGGCTTAAGGCTTCGGCGCTGGCGCTGTCAGTGCTGTGGCCTGGGTTCGATTCCCAGTCAGGGAGCTACCCACTACCAAAAAGAAAAAAAAAAAAAAAACCTGAAAATTTCTCTTTCCAGCCCTGCTAATCACAATTTTATTCTTGTTTCTATAAAATCTTTTTTTTTAGATTTCACATACAAATGATACAATACAGTATTTGTACTTGTCTGGCTTATTTCACTTAGTATAATGCTGTTGCAAATGGCAGGATTTTCTTCCTTTTTATGGCTGAATAATATTTCATTGCATCACGTTTTTTATCCATTCATTTACAAAGGATATTGAGGTTGTCTCCTTATCTTGCCTATTGTGAATAATGCTATGATGAAAGTGAATATGCAGATATATCTTTGGGATCTGTATTTCAGTTTCTTCAGATATATATCCAGCAGTGGGTTTCCTTGGTCATATGGTTTTTTCAAAACCTTAAATGGACTTCCATTCTTTAGTAAATTAACTCTTTAGAACTGACACTCAAGGCCTTATAGAATATGATGCCATCTTTTCCCTTCAGTTCTATCTCCAACTGCTCCTTTCTATATATACATTAGCTTTCAAGTTTTCTCTATTCTTATTTTTGGTTCATGGCATTCCTTCCATGTGGAACCCAACAACTCTGTTCAAATTCTGTCCATCTTTTAAGGCCACATTCTGTACCATTTCTAATAAATACCCTTTTCTGATTCATTCATTTATTGAATGAACAAGTACTGATCACATACTATTAGTCTACATTCTTCTAGTTACTTGAAATAAAACAATGAACAAAACAGCCACAGCCTCATGCAGCTTATATTGTATTGGGAGCAAACAGGCAATAAATGATAAGTAAACAGGTTGTATGTTATGTGGCAATAAATGCTAAAGGAGAAACATAGAACAATATGAAAGGGATAGAGACTGCTAAGAATAAGGAATAGCTTACAATCAAATACTTTTCCCTCATTTCAGCAATGAGAGTACTTATTTTCCCTTACAATGGGTAATTTGTGTACTTGTAGTATTTTATTTCATATATTCAGTGCTCCTTGAAACCAAGAACTGCATCTTACTCATTGTTGTATGGCCTCCAGCTTCTGAGACAGCGTTCAGTAAATGATGATTAAAATGAATCAAATGATGGAAATAAATGCAATAGTTTAATAGAAAAGAGAGACTGACGTAGTGGTTGTTTAGGGAGGGATTTTTGGAATGTATTTAATTTGAATCCTTGATAGACTGGTGGTGTGGGGAAGAAAGAGCTAAGTCAGTCAGTAATTTTAATATATCTGTTTTTGAAAAACTAAAAACCAGTGCTTTATAAATTAAGATTAATGGCGTGTGTAACTTTCTTTACTTTTAATACCAGTATTCCAGAAAGGACGAGCAATAGACACCGGAGAAGTTGACATTGGAGCACAGGTCATGCAGACCATTCCACCTGGCTTATTCTGGCGTTTCCAGATTACTATTCACCATCCAATATATCTGAAATTCAATATTTCTTTAGCCAAGGACTCTCTGCTGGGAATTTATGGCAGAAGAAACATTCCACCTACACACACTCAGGTATTTGACATTATAGGTATTTCTTGACCCTTTTAGAGAGTGTTGGGATATGCAGTTCAGGGTTTGTGGCTTGCAATGTGTGTGGGAGTCAAAGGTGAAGTCAGACAATCTTTGTAATAAAAAAATATCCAGAATAATCATACTCAGGCAAATGAAACATAAAATAGCATTTAGAAACAAAGAATCATATTTAGCAGAGCAGATTCAGAATAGGGAGTTTAAAAAAATATTCTTGAAATCTGACTTCTGCTTCCTGGAACAGGATGATCATGAGCTTTTCTAGTCCCCATCTTATGTAGCTTTAGTGCCTACACCCACTTCACTGGTTCCATACACCAATGACCCTTTGTTCTAATAAAGGAATGCACATCAATAATGGAAATGAGTCAAAAAGGCAGGTTTTGTCTCACAGGTAGAACATTTTCCTTATTGTTGTTATAATAATAATAACTCAAGTATGTAAAATCTCTATGGTTTACAAAGCCCTTCTATAAACTTTAGCCACCTCATTTCTCTCATTTCCTTTTCTTTATCTCTTTCTTATATGAACCTGTTTAGAGCTGTGCTCCATAGAAGAAGTAGTATAAGGAATCATTACCATCTGGGGGTTGCTTTGCTTTCAACAGATATGACTGTAGTCCAAACTTAACCTTCTGGGTTAAGACTAGGTACGAAATTAGAACAACATTCAAATGTGACTGTTTAAAAAAATGTCTAAGGACACATGTAATGTGTGTGTTTACTAATTAGGAATAAAAATGAGGGTATATTTTGAATATTTAAATATGCTACCACAAAATAGTAAATTATGATGAATGTTCTCAAATTTTTTACTATTTGTTTTAAAAACTATAGAACTTTTACATTTGTAGGAAAGGTCATAGTAAAATTTTTAAGGGGATGTATGCTTTCAAGTATCTTCTATCAGATACTTCAGTAAAATACCAAGATTCTCTTGAATTATACTAGGAAAGATTTTTTATTTCTTGGTTTATTTATTTTTAAACAAATATTTTGAATATTCCAAGACTGAAAGGTTTATAAGTGCACTTATAAGTGCAGTGGGTTTTTTTTCAGAATTAATCATATACTTTTAGGTTTAAATATACTTAAGAATGAATAACTTTCTTTTTTTGCTTTGCCCACCTCCAAAGCAAAGAAGTATGAAACAGGGCAATTGAAGTTAGAGATGTTTGTCAGTCTAGAAGTAATAATAGAGACTCATATTTGTGTTTGTATTTGTTCCAGTTTGATTTTGTAAAACTAATGGATGGAAAACAACTGGTCAAGCAAGACTCCAAGGGCTCTGATGATAGCCAGCACTCCCCTCAGAACCTGATCTTATCCTCACTGCAGGAGACAGGTTTCATAGAGTATATGGAGCAAGGGCCTTGGTATCTGGCATTTTATAATGATGGAAAAAAGATGGAGCAAGTATTCGTGTTAACTACAGCAATTGGTAAGCTGCCTTGACTTTTATTTTGAATTGATAGTAAAATTATAGAAAGACACAATCAGTGATTAAAGTGATATGATGTAATTTAAGTTTATCGCTCATTTTGCCTTTATCTCAAATTCATGCCAGGTCACTATGAGAAAGGCTTATGTTGTGGTTCTCATTAGCATTGTTAAAATTCTGGCTAAGATTTTTTTTTAATGCTCCATTATTTGCTGCTATTTCAGGATACTTGCCATGCATTGTTTTATATAATATGTTTTCAGTAGAAATAATTACCTGGATAATGTTATTAAGGCTACATAGAACAACTTCAGTGAAGAAGGGAATAAGCAGGGGGAGCTCTGATAATTCAAGAGCTATTTAAAAAAGAAAAAGCAAATAAACATCTTTTAAAATGGAAAAACTAGCATAAGTTCAGTTCTTTAGAATGACTGATTCTAGAACCAATCATTAAGTTTTCAAAACACGACCTGAGAGTATTTGGAGAACATTTCTCTAAAGATAGTAATTTAGGTCATTCAAAAAACTTTCATTTAGAATTTTTTTAGTCTAAAATAATCACAATGGCTCTTTCATGATTCTCAGGGCCTTTCAAAATATGTTATTTTTAATATAGTGTCTTTAGCCACTGTTAGTCAAGGTTCACCCTAGTTAATCAGACATCTCACTCTTGTCTTTTTTTTTTTTTGGCGAATTCATTCCTCATGACCTTTGTGTGTATAAAGCAGAGCTCTTCTGCAATTTTAGATCCCCAAGGTTAAACAACTCATAGATGCAGTATTTTATTGTATAAATTTTTCTAAAACACCTATATTTTAAAAGAAGAAAAAATGTTTTAAAGCTGTCAGTATGCTTTATAACACTCACCACTTTATCCTTTAGTTAACCTGTTTAACTGCATGTTTAGGAAGACGTATTGACTGTTAATAAATATATTATACCATTTGCTCTTTATTAAAATTATTTTTTATTTTTACTTGATGCTCAAGAGTTTAAGTCAGTAGAAAAAGTTATTTCAGCCATAACATTATCAAAAACTTTATTCAAAAGTAATCAGAAAGGCAATAAAAGTGCAATGATAATTTTATTCCCCTGGAGAAAAACTCCACTGATTTTGTATGTTGAATAGAAAAAGCATTCATTAACTTAGAAAAAAATTAAATCATGACACTATTTTGCCACTCACAGACTCGTGGGGCAGGAGTCAACACATGCACCCCTCATGATATTTTTCTATCAAGGTCCAATTTTGACAATGCAAATGCCAATGAATTAAGAGAGGATGAGTTTTTCCTAACAAATTGAGTAACTAGAAGATCTAAAATATTTGTGAAGACAATTTTTTCTTTCTGTTGTCTTTACCCTTAAACTTAAGTTAAAACACTAACCAAGCTATAGTAGACTGTCCATTAACAAGCAACCTTAAGTTAAATGCTGCCAAACTGCAGTACAACCACCATTAATTGAAACTCAAGCTAACAGCACACTCAAGGAACCAACATAAAAAAATCAAAGAAACAATAATTTAAATAAAAATTAAAATGAAATCAATTTCTAGCAAAAATTTAAGTTTAAATTTGGTGAACCATGCACCACTCCGTGAATAAGCCACTCTTTGCACATCACATGTTTGTCTCCCACTCCTGCCAGTTTACCAAGTGTAAACATACTAGTTGGTTGGGATCCATTATTATTCAAATTTTGTATTCTCCCTAGGATGACCATATTTCTTTGAGACAAAAATGGGACATTAGGATGACAAAACTAGTGTAGAGTTATGTAATATTCTGTGTTCATGAAAAAGTAAGATGATAACAAAAATTTTATTACACGAACATATTAAGCTAACAATTATTCTTCAGTGACAGAACTCATACAAAAATTTAGTCTGGGTGATGAAAATACAATACAATACATAGATGATATATTGTAGAATTATATACCTGGAACCTATGTGATTTTTTTACTAATCAATGTTACCCCAATAGATTTAACAATAAAAAATTTAGGTAGATTTGGAGGTGGACTGTATATTACTATGATTGTGTATGAATATTTCTCTAATGAAGTAATCTTGCGCAGCAAATTTCAGTCTTTCAACAAGTTATCATAACACTTCTCACACTCGATGACACAACTGTTTTTTACAAGTAACATAGCCCTCATTGTCTCATCACTTAATGCAGATTTCTCCTTTGAGCACATACTGTTCATAACTGAAAATATTATTTTAATAGATGTTGTACTTCCTGGAAAACAAAGAATAAATCCTGCAATATTAAAAGTCTTATAAGTCTAGGCATTTTTTGCTCATTTCAGAAAAAAAAATCTTTACCCATCCATCACATATAGAAATGTTTTCTTTATTTCGTGTATCCTACTGCCTCAATATTGTAGGTTTTAAGAGGGTCCATTGATTGAATACACAAGTTTCTTCTGTTTCTGTGTGTGTGATGGATGAGTTCTTCATTCAGGCCATCCTGTATTTTTTTTTCATTCAGGGTCATCCTCAGTAGCACTCACTGGAACTTCTCAGTGTTTCCTATACTACACTTCCCCACATCGATATATTGTAAGATGGTTTCATAGAAATTTTCAAAGACTTCCAAAACCTAGCCTCATTAGTTTCTTCTGAATCTACTAACATTTTCAATTGTTTTTTGACATCAGTTGTTATAAATACTTCACTTTTACTGAACTCTAAATTTTTGCCAAAACGTTCAATGTTTATGGCTATTTCTGTAGCTGAAATATTATCTTTTTCAATTAAACTAATAGAATTTTGAAACATAGACACTTGATCTCTTTCAAATGACAACCACAATTTCAAACAGGGATTTTCAAACAATTTTTGCAACATACCACGACATTTTCTTGAGAAAGAATCTAAGAACTAAGCCCATCAAACATGCTTAAAATTCTTTCATTTGTGGACTCAAGGATAAAAATCTTGTATTTCCATGCTCTAACAATATAGTCTATTTTCTGCAAAGTCACAAAACTTTTTCAGTTCTTCAACTGTGTATATATGCAAGCATTTGTATACTTTCACTGCAAAATATTCAATATCAATGGGTCAACATTCGACAGCACACTGGAGACAATTGTATATAATGTGTGTCCCACAAGCTATGCCAATAATCAGCCTTTTCAATTCAATTTCAAGATTTTGCTACATATTATTTTTGCCAAGTGTTTTGGAACCAACAAAATTTGAATTCATGTTATCTGCACATAAAGCAACAATTTTGTTTTGTAAAGCAAATTTGTAAATTACTTCCTTCAACATAGCACACTGTAGATCAGATGTTTCACCAGGTAAGAAAACAAAGTCTATAATTTAATCTTGAACACCACAATTTAGCAAAAATTATTGTGCAACAATTGTAAAAATTTTTTATGTCTTTTATATTAGATGCATCAAAACTAACTTTAATGTTTTTGTTTTATTCAAATCCCCTATTACTTTGACCAATATGTATGGTGATAAAATGTTGGTAATTATTGTTTCCAACTTGGTACATGCTGAAGAAAATTCTGGTTCATAAATTTTCTTTATTGATGTTGACAAGCAATCATGTGCATGAGAACTTTGGTCATGATGCACAGTATGATAAGCAAAAGGAGCTTCACTTGTTGCAGTTTTATACTTTCACTATCACCATCATGTCTCATAAACAAACTGATGTTTTTAACTGAAGCCACAATCTTTTCAGCATCCTTATGTTTCTAGATACATAGATGTAAGTTGATGTCACTTCTATCTCATGAGCAATGAAAATATGGACATTACAATATTGGCATACCACTTTTGTTCCATCACTACACAGTTTGTCTCATTTAATAAACTTGAATTACCTTTGGAGATCATCATCAAAACTGTAGTTTTGCCTCTTTGTCTTTGGCATTGCAAGGGTAGACTTTAAGCTTTAAAAAAATAAGTCTTAATAATATGATGTTTGTTTAAACCACTGACAATGAATAATAAAGCCATTGGTTAGCATACAGGCATAACAAAAATTAATATTACAGCAGAAAAGACACCGCCTCATCTAGGCAAGACCACCATCACCCACATGTGCATTCCTGCACCCCACTACAGTGCATTTGTTTTATTGACTTAGAAGCACAATGGGTTTCTAGTAGATTCAGTGGTGGGAAAACATTTTCCTTCCCAGCCACCAATGCTAAGGAAACAATGATATGAGTAGAACGTGTGACTCCAATCATAGTAAGCAGTGAGAATGCAGTTGCTTCGTCTCTTACTAGTGATGCCCTCTCTCTGGGCAAGAAGATTGGCCCTACAATATATAAAGGAAACTGCGTTAAGGTCAAAAATTCAAAAAATAAAACAATCCACAGCTTAAAAATAATAATAAAACCACAATATAACAAAACAACTGTAGCTCCCTTTGTGATCTCTCAGCCTATAAGAGACCTAAAAACAACCTAAACTCCGTGACAAAAGAACATGGAATGGAGCACAAATGAATAACACTAATTTATTGCATATAAAACACAGAAAAAAACCATTTATAATACATATATCAATAAAATACTTATAAAATATCACTTGATCAGTAAAAAAAAAAATCAGTATGGCATACCACACTGAACACTCTAATGCAAGACTGCAGTGGCCAGACTGCAAAATCATGAACATACACCAAAAAGAAAAATAAAAGGAATGAACACCCTACTGCTCTCACAAGCTAGTGAATGCTAACATCCTGCAAGAGAGTTCCACTGTAATAAAGAAAAAAAGGTAAAAAACTGTTTAACCAAAATATGAGCCTGAGAAGTCTGAATCAAACTGAATATAGGGCAGAAAGAATATCTATGGCTGGAATGATAGTAGAAATAACAGTAAGACACACAGTCACTGCATCCCACAGTCCTAACCTGCAGAAAGCAAACAGCCAGGTGAGCCCATTCAGTAGTTCATGTACATCAAGACCCTCCTGGCTCTCACACACTCAATGGACCTCAGCAATTGCCTCTTGAAATCTCTGCCACTGTGGACAAACAAGGGAAATGTATCTCGACTGTCACTAGCTTGAGAAGCCTGGTTCTGGCAGGATAAAGTAAATGGAACTTCATCTTTCATCACAACAATAATTTTAATGCATGCATTGATTACCATGGAGAATTATGATAAACTCCATTAAGTTTTTTACAAAAAAAATAAAAACAGAATAAAATTTACATTTATATTAAAATGATGGGACAGTCCAGGAAATATGAAAAAATGATACTGTCCCATTTAAAATGATATATATGGTCAGCCTAGTTCTCATCCAACCCCAAGTATGCTGAAACAGGTCCCAAGTAAGCATAAATGCATAGTGCTTACCCTCAACTGGAAGATGGAAATACACAAGAGGCTTGAGAAGAGTGAGAGTCATGCAGTTCTCATGAGGAATTTAATGACATTAAGGCTCAGCCTCAGAAGATAAAGGAATCTTATGTTAAGTCTGAGAATGACAAGAGTATAGAGAATCATCATACTCTTCATACACCGAAAATGGAAGTATTTGACCAGGCCCTGTATGAGTAGTTTTCATTGAAGATGTTGAGGGTGGTTGTATATCTGGACTCATATTGCAGGATAAAGCATAAGAATTCCATGACAAAATCAATATTGAAGATCAGTGTCTATTTTCAAGTGGCTGGCTTACCTGATTCAAGGTTTGTCATGGCCATCTATAAGCTGGACTTGTCAGGTGAGCAGAGATCAGCTGATTGGGAGGCTGCAGCTTTATTTTGTGATGTGTTTAGTGAATTGGTTGAAGAAAATGGCTTGACCTCAGAGCAGATTTGTAATGCAGATGAGACTCAATTAATGTGGAAGTTTCAGCCTAATTCTACTTTGACTCATTGTAATGAGAAGATAGTTCATGAGTTCAAACTAAATAACATATAACTGTGATTGTTTGTGAAAATGCATTGGGAAATCATAAGGTAAAGTTGTGTGTGGTCAGCAAATTTGCTAAACCAAGGTTCTTTAAAGGCATAACTAATCTTCCTGTAGATTATCATGCACAGAATAACAGTTGGATAAAATTAAAGAAAATTTATGGAAGAAAGAAATGCCAGAGAATAGTAAAATTCTGTTGCTCCTGGATAAATGTCACACATGTCCTCCTACAGCAGGTCTTGTTAATGGAAACATCTTTGTTTGTTATCTTCCAGCTAAGATCACAAGTCTAAGGCAACAAATGAATCAGAGAGTGATACAGAATGTAAAAATGTTTTTAGGTGTGACTTCATGTGAAAAATGACTAATTTTGGTTGGACAATTGTGGACTTTCAGAAAAAATTATAATCTCAAAGACGTTATCTACACTGTCAGTAGTGCTTGGGATTCTGTGAGAAGTTAAACATTAGGCGAATGTTGGAGTAAGTTGTGGCCAGCTATGATGTCTGTGGAATTCTCCTCCTCTGCTTCCTTGGAGGGGCTTTCAGTCAATAATGCAGCTGCCAGTAACAGAGTTTATGATGAGATTTGTGAATTATTAATAGATTACTCTGCTAACAACAAAATGAATTTATTTTGAAATGAACTTGATGACTGTCTTGCTGTGGATGAAACTATTTCGGTAATTTATACACTTAATATAGAAGACATCATAGAAGCTGTTGTGAATCATGGAAAAGTGAATGTTGTAGAGGAAGAAGAGAGTGATAATGATGGGTGTGAGGTGGAAAAAGTATTCTGACAGAAAGCTACTGCAGCATTTGAAACTGTAATAACTTTTGCAGAACAGTAACCCTTCTTTACTTTTTAGCATGTTATGCAGCTGCATATCATGCAAAACCTGACTTTTCATGAGAGGCATAGGGTTTTAGAGGAAACTAATATTTGCTCATTTTTCAAGAAAGCTGCATGCAAGTATGACAGTACAGGATCATCTACTGATGTAGATTCAAATGCATCCCTATCCACCTCTCCTAATTCTGTTCCAGTTACATCATAAAATCCTGATGATACTGATGTGATGTCTACCCAATAAAGTTTCTACCCATATTGTAACAGTTTTAAGTGTGTATGTGGTACTTGAAGATAAAAATTTATTCTAAGTTATTTGAAGATAAAAATTTATGTTAGTAAAGTTTATTAAGTTGAAAAGTTTATTGACTGCCATTTAAATAAAATTGTACACTACATTCACAAAATTGTTTTTCTAATAAAACTGTATTTCATTAAGATACATTTATCTTTGTCTTAATTTGATTTTAATTACTTTATTTCAATATTAATATAAGGAAAATACAGAGTTTATGGTATGGCATGCTATGGTGTGGTATGATATGGTATGGTATAGGATGGGGTATGGTATTAGTTGGCCAATTTCTAATAATAACTTTTTAAGCAACAAGAAACTACATTTCTCCTGTATCTACCAATCCCCATGGGTGAGAGTTAACTGAGAGTCTATGGTATTAAACTTTTAAAAACATTGATAGACCCAGAAACATGCTGGGAGTTCTTTTCTCTCCTTTACTTCCTCCCCAAAAAAATCCTAATCTTTGGGATATATTTCCTATTATCCAGATACCAAGCTGTCACTTTCATATACAACAACATACTTTTGTAAATTTATTGGGGTGACACTGATTATTAAAAATTACATAGGTCCCAGGTGTACAATTCTACATTACATCTTCTATGTGTTATATTATGTGTTCATTACCCAGAGTCAGTTCTCTTTCCAACACCATATATTTGTGTCTCTGTCCCTTCTCTCCCACCTCTCTCCCCCTTTACCTTCAGATAACTACTGAATTATTGACTGTGTCCATGAGTTTTGTTTCTTGTTGCTTTCAATTTTCTGTTAACAATCATACTAAATTTCTCCATTCCTTTCCCTTATTTTATCCACACTTTCATCCCCCCTCCCATCTTAAAGAAGTCCATCTAGCATTCTTCGTAGTACTGGTTTGGTGGTGATAAATTCCTTTAGATTTTTCTTATCTGAGAAGCTCTTTATCTGTCTTTCAATTTTGAATACTAGCCTTGCTGGATACGTTATTCTTGGTTGTAGATCCTTGGTTTTCATCACGTTGAATATTTTCTGCCAATCCCTCTGGCCTGTAAAGTTTCTGGTAAGAAATCAGCTGAGAGTTGAATGGTTGTCCCTTCATAAGTTACTACTTTCATTTCTCTTGCTGTTTTTTTTAGAATTTTCTCTTTTTCTTTCACTTTTGCCATTTTAATTATGATGTGTCTCTGTGTATTCCTGTTTGGGATCATCTTGTTTGGAATACTCTGTGCATCTTGGATGTCTATTTCCTTCACCAGGTTAGGAAAATTTTCAGTCATTATTTCTTCAAATAATTTCTTGATCTCTTGCTTTTCCTCTGTCCCTTCTGACACCCCTATTATTCTGATATTTTTCCATTTGATATAGTCCCAGAGGAATCTCAATCCATCTTTTTTTAAAATAATTTTTAATTGATCTGGTTGGGTGTTTTCTGCTGGCTTTTCCTGAAAATCACTACTTTGTGCTTCAATTTTATCTATTTTAGTGACTTTTTCTCTGTTCTTCACTTCAGCTAATGTAGTCATTCTCTCTCTCTCTGGTACTTTGTAATGGTTTGTAAGTCTTTTTTAATGCTTGCTATCTTTCTGTTGAAATTATCATTCAGTTCCTTAAGCATTTTTATAATCATTGCTTTGAGCTCTGTTTCTGATGTATCATCTGTCCCCATCTCTTTCATTTGAGATGGCTTTCTCTGGTTTCTCATTTTGACAAAAATGCTGCTGCAGTTTCTTTGGTGTTCACTGCTGATACTGGGTGAGCAGAAGTCTGTGGGGGAAGGGCATTTGTGGCTTTGGTTTTTTTTTTCCCTGTGGCTCTGTGTATCATGCAGGGGGGTTGAGTGTTATTATGCCTTTCAGTTCTAGATTTGCCCCATGCGTGGACTCTGCACTGAGCTTTGGGGTCAGATGTTTTGTATGTTGTTCTTTCAACTGTGCTGGTTGTAAGTCAAGAAACTTGCACACACAGCCTTCTCTTTCCTTCTCCTTCCCTGCCTGAGCATTTGCACTGTGGTTCCTCACCACGCAGTCACTCCCTCTCCTCTGGGAGCTAGAAAAAAAATCCAGCCACTGTGTTTTGCAGACTGGTCTGCACTTCCTGGGGCCAAAATGAGGTGGTTGTGGTATCTCACGTCCCCGTCTTTGGGCCCCATTTCCTCTGTCCTGTGGACTGAGTGGGGTCCCAAGTACTCTGCCACTGCCTTCTTTCCCCTTCCCCCACCCAGCAGTAGAGTTCCAAGTGAGGACATGTGCCAGCTGCATCTCCACTCTTTCTGTTTTATTTCTCCTTTGTTTAACTCTCTGACCACCTGCAGGTACCTTAATGTCACAAGTCAGTTTCTTAGCTGTGATTGTGCATTGTGTAGAGGGTCCTTGGTTGAGGGATAGATTGCTTATTAGTTGTAATCTCCAAAGGAGTTTTTTGGAAGGCCCTCTCATGCCACCATTTTGTTGTCTCCCATATTTTTTTCTTATCCAAGTCACTTTGTTTACCTTTCTGTTGTCTTATAAGAATAGAAGTAAGAGAAACATTTCTACTACAATTCCACTCAAAGAGAATTCAAGTAAATTCCCAAAAATATCAAACATATGTTATTTACTTGAAATTCTCTCCATTAATGTTTTATGTTTTTATAATTATAGTAAAAGGAGGCCAATATATGTCATTACATAAATAAAGATTTGTGTGAATTTAAGATTTTAAATGATATTCATTCTTTATCTCATAATAATATTAGAATCAGTTGATTGAATTTAACTACAATTTGGTCTGCTACTAATAAGGATCAACACATTAATAACAAACATTTATTGAATGACTAACATAGGTCAACCACAGGCCTATATTAATATATACTGTTTCAAGGAGTACAGACAGAGTGTCAACATCCCCTAACCTCAGCCAGTCTGTTTGTTAACATGCTAATATATAGCATTTATGGAATACCACTCTGCCCCAAGCACTCTACTAGATGCTTTACATTCAACTGAATGTTTGATTCTTGTTTGATTCTCGTTACAATTCTTATAGCATAGGTATAGTGATACTTATATTACAAATAAGGAAACACAGTAAATAATTTTGTAGTCTCACAGCCAGCAAATGACAAAATTAAGATTTAAATTCTCAGTATATCTTATTCCAAAGCCCATGTCCTTCAGACCATACTCATTCCATAATATTATTCATTACCTTTAGTTTTTATTTTTATAAGAAAATCTGTCAGAAGTAAAACTTGTCATCAGTGCAGATGCAGATAGCAAGGTGCTTTAGAATAAGAACAGTTATGAACATAGAATTTTAAAATGATTCTCAACTCTAATGAACTGGTGTCTAGAAAGTGATTCCACAGTAAGAGTAAAAAGATAGAAGGCAAAGCTTCCTGGAGGCCAACATAAATAGAAAAACTAATGGTTTTCTTTTTTCATCAGTGGTTATTTATATAATTTTGATGTAGCCATCCTCCTCCTGGAGTGTCCCAGTGTTTCTTTGATGCCATTTGGAGACAGCCACTTCCAAAGCTTCCTACATTGCCTTTTCTTGTCATTTGCATTGCTGGTATTAAGCTCTGTGCAACAGTGTGGGCCCAGGGACAGCTTTTAGATAAATCAATAGAACATAAGGGTTTTTATTTACCTTGATAGCAAACTTCATTAAATTATTTTTTACAATAGCTACATTTCCACAAGACTGCCTCTGTAAAGTTTTCAATAGGAGCTGGTATGAAATTAAATTCAACTCTATGACTGCTGTCCAGAAAAAAACCAGCCATAAATGCCTCTATTTTTCATGTTATATGGCTGGATACTTTCTGGATAGCCCTTGTATTTACCTTTAAAAGCTTCCTCCATGGTGTCTTATTAATCAGCCAAGACAGGAGAAATACAAATGTCACTACTTCTTGGTACAAGAAATCTAGATAAGTAGAAAATAGAGAAATAACTGTTCCATCTTGGAATGAAGATAAGACTGTGCCTTTTCCTAATGATATTTTAAATAAATATATGATTTTCTGAAAATAACTAATTTTTTATTGTTAAATTTATTAGGGTGACTTGGTTAGTAAAAATTACATAGGTTCCGGGTTTCAATTTTACAATACCTCATGAAAATAATGTTTTAATGAGTTGAGAATGGTTAGCTCTTTGTCAAGCATTACATTTTCTCCTGCCCATTTATATTTCAGCAAATTACATTTGTCAATTTCTTATCTAGCTTAGTTTACTAACATAAGGATAGGAGGAAAGACCATCGTAAATCTGCAGAAGACTATTTGATATATTCCTATAAGATTGAGAATAATAATGTCCTCTGATTGATAATAGGGTGGCTATCCACACAGCCACCGGATTTATCCTCAGCTTTCTAAGAATCCCCCACTTGGACTAGATACCACTTTCTTTCTCTTGTTTTTATTCTGCCCAGGATGGAACTCCAAGTCTAGGTCAGAAGCTCACTAACTATGGAAGTTTATTTGAAACTTTGGTTCTCAATGCCTTAGTGTTCTGGATGCCTGCAAGATGGATTACTGGGCTTCATTCCTCAGAGATAAAATCAGTAGATCTGGAGTGAAGCCCAGGCATCTATATTGTAAGTGACCCAGGAGATCATAATGATACAGGTGGTCAAAAGGCCACAGTGAAAGAAACACCATTTCTCAACACTCATAAGTTCTCATAGTTCAGGGGAAGATGCTAAAATCACATTCTAGAATATCTCCTTCTAATTGGAAATAGCTTATACATGTGAAACTAGATGAAGTAGATAATTTGGATAGAAAAGAGAAAGCTAGTGTGTATGAGAAGTATGAGTTTAATGTCCCAGAACATAGAACTCAGTATCCAAGAATGCTAAATATGAAAAATTTACAAAAAAGAGTAATAAGAAGATGATTTTCTTGGAAACTACGAAAGTAAAGCATATCTATATATATATATATATATATATATAATCATAGTTCACAGATTTGGAATTTAATGCTCTTATACTCAAGTAAAATTTTAAACTAAAAATAATATTTAAATTTTTAATTTTTATTGAGATAATTGATTAATAACAAATTTCAGGTGTGCAGCATTATAATTTTTATTGTTAAATTTATTGGGGTGACATCAGTTAGTAAAATTATATAGGCATTATAATTTTAATGTGATTATCAGAGACTGGCTTTTGCACAACTTTAAACCTTTTCAGTCAAAATACTTACTGGAAGATTTATCCAAGTTGTATTATGGTGCACACATTTATGTCACCAGAACTATCTATGGGCATCTTGAAATCTTCTCAATTCCCCTAAAAACTATTATTTTCTAAGAATGGATTGAGGGGGAATTGGTGGCAGAAAACGGATAAGCACTGACAGTCAAAAAAGCATTTCTCAACATAATACTTAGGTTCTAATGGTTTTAGTGATGGTGAATTTAATATAAACACTTCCTTTAAAAGCCTTTCATTGTTACTTATTAATGAAAATGAAATACTGATTATCATACTTAAGATGTTATGATAGTAGATTAAACATTTTAAAGTTCTACTAGGCCAGAGAATTAATTTCATGAACTCATTCTAGAAAAAGTGCTACATACCTCATTGCTAAATATCACTATGGTCACCTTCAAAGTAATTCCCCTTGGGAAGCTCTCCACAAATGCCAATGCCTACTTCACCCTTCAAAGCAATTTTGGAACACTTTTTCTGGAATGACCATCAGAGCTGTTGTAATATCCAAATTCTGACAGTTAAGTTTATGAACTTGTCACAATATACTTAGGTTGGCAGCACTATACAGACAACTCAGTAAGGTCTCATAACCTTGTCAAGTTACTTGTACAGTGCAGCCAATGTAAGCACATGGTGCCAAGGTCATGAACTTAATTGTCAGATTTTAGATATGATGAGAGCTCTGATGGCCATTCCAGAAAAAGAGCACCAAAATTGCTTTGAAGGGTGGACTAGGCTCTGGCATTGGTGCATAGCTTCCCAAGGGGAGTGCTTTGAAAGCGACCTTAGTGATCTTCAGCAATGAGTTATGTAAACTCATTTTTCTTGAATGAGTTCATGAAATTATTCTTTGATCTTATAGAGGAAAAATTGTCATTTGCTACAAACTAAACTTGCAGAATAAACAGTGGATTTGGTCTTCTGGTTGTATTTGTAAGCCCATTTTGCTTTTGAGAAATGTCCTATAATCCTAGTACATTTTTAGCTTTATCATGAATCTTTCATAAAAATACAATCCATCTAGACACTTTACACATTTTAAAGATAAGGTTAATTTTTAGTTACACTCATGAATAACCAATTCAGCAAGTCCAGGTTGATTTTAATAATTTGGAACTGCATATGAGATCTTACAGAAATCTTGGGCATCTAATTTTAAATAGTAAGGGCTCTGTAAACAACAGAGCAAGATTGTTATTGGCTCAGAGCTTTTGCAATTAAAATAAAATCAAGGACTTTACAGCCTGTAGATTTTATCATTTTTTCTTTTTCTTTCTATTAACAGAAATAATGGATGACTGTTCGACTAATTGCAATGGAAATGGAGAGTGTATCTCTGGCCATTGTCATTGTTTCCCAGGATTCCTTGGTCCTGACTGTGCTAGAGGTAATGTTGCTCTGTTATTCTGATTGGTTTAGGGAAATAGATGTTTTTTGAGAACTCAGAAGTAGGAGTGGTAGTAGTGGTCATAGTAGCAAGCAGCGATAGCAGCAACACTGCCCACCTCACTACCAAAACTTGAGAACTTATTCTGCCAGGCATTGTTCTAAGCACTTTGTGTTACATTTTCTAATTCCTACTTTTTACCAGTCTTATGATGTAAATCTGCTATTATCCAGTTTTATGGGCAATGAAACAACCTCAGAGAGGTGAAATAACTTAACCAAGGTTACTGAATAGCTGGGATTTATAACCTAGATCGCCTGACCTAAACACTACATGATACTTCTATGTCCTTCATAAACAGATTGATAATGGGTAGATAGACTTTAACAGTGAGGAAAGTAGGTAACTGCTTCTGCACAACCATGTAGGTTGGAAAGAGTAGGAAACAGGCATAAAAATAAGTAGGCTAGAATGTAAAGACTGGAAAGTAAGAAGATAAACTTAGCAAACTTTACTGTTTCCTAGACTTGCTTGCCCACAGTTTAATTCTTTAAAACCTTTAGATCAATCACATTATGTTTTCCCATAGGCTTACAGTTATGACTTTAGAGATGCTTTCTGCTCATTTTCAATGTGTTTTTAAAGTTCTCAGTCTGCTAATACTTTAATCTCAGGTTTCTCAGCCATTCAATTTCTTTAGGTTAAATTATATTGCACAGAGAATTCTGCAGCACTTGCTAGTTTTTAATTACCATGATAGATTTTGAGGAGGTGGGAGTAGGAGTGGAAGTAATGTCTGATATTTTTTAAAAAATGAATTAATACAGATGATACAGGCCCTGCCATCAAGGATCCCATAATTATAGTAGGGAGACAAACAATTACAAAACAGAGTAAGTGTTCTAAAAAGGTCTGCACAATGTGTTATGGATGTAGATATCTTTTCAACATGAATCTCTTTAAATGCACAACCTTTGAAAGATAACATTCTATAATATGAATAACTCCCTTTTATTAGTTTTTAGAATTTCCCATTTTTTTCTTCCTAAAAATAGCATATACCTGCTTGAGGATGAAAAGCCATGAGAGAAAATACCTAACTTATAATAACAATAAGAACAATAAAAATTATTTAAGTATATGTTGCAATCGAAATCAAATACTTCAAATTGCTCCACTGAGGATAATTTTATAACTTATTTTTACCACACTCCAATAAAGAAAAATACTGTTTGTAACAATGAATATGTGCCTATTTAATAAAAGCTAAGACAGAAATAGTACACTTTTTTTGCCTGAAATACTACACAAGAATCAATAGAAAATTGCTCTATGGAGATTTAAAAAAGCATTTTGACAACATTACAAGTTAATTTGCCAATCTTCAGATTCGTGCCCTGTGCTGTGTGGTGGAAATGGAGAATACGAGAAAGGACATTGTGTCTGCCGAAATGGCTGGAAGGGGCCAGAGTGTGATGTTCCAGAAGAGCAATGTATTGACCCAACTTGCTTTGGTCACGGCACCTGCATCATGGGAGTCTGCATCTGTGTGCCAGGATACAAAGGAGAAATCTGTGAGGAAGGTCAGAGCCCTATTTTAATCTATTGCCTCAAGCTATTCTCTCACTGAATTATCTAAGACACTTGAAGAGCAGTAATGAAAAATATCATTCCCTCCCTCATTTTAACATTATTTGATAACTTGACCATTTTTATATTGATGATTTTAGGTGTTAATTAATACGTTTTCATTGTTCCAGAGTGGATTAGGCTGCACCTTGCTTTAAAATATATAATGATATATACCTATGTGGAACCATTTTGTAAATGTTTTCTTTGAGAGTGATTTGTAATTACCATTATTATTGTTTCATATTATATATCTTTACATACCTCATGCTGCAACTTGACCTCCATGCCCAAGGAAACAGACTTACCACTAATGAGTTTCAAGTCAGTGCCTTTATGTTAAAATAAACCCCAAGAAGCGTTTACACACAAAAAAGTATTTTGAAATTGCAATAGTTTTATCATTTAAAGAGACACATTGGAAAATAAGTTTACTAGTAATCAGACATTTTTCATGTCACATTTCTTAAATAGGACTCTTTTCAGAAATAACATTAAACCATTACCATGGGAGATGGTCTCATTATAGCTGTTGTTCAAAAAAGAAGCTGCTGAAAAATGCACTATAATTGCTTTTTAAAGATGGCTCATTAAGACTTACACAGCATTCTAAAGGGTTTAATTTCATTCCACTTCATGAGCAAGCAAGAGTTTAGCTTTTCACTTCCCATTAGCAGTAGTAGAATTTTGGTGTGAAGATTGTATCATTTCCAATGAAAGGCATTGGGCCTAGATGAGGCACCTGAGTTCCTGAGTTACATTTGGAAACTGTTTTTATGGTAATGCAACTGCAATCATGATATTCAAGTTGTAAATTCAGATGGTAAAGGGACACACACACACACACATTCACAAGGAAAATGATGCTATCACAGTATCTATAATTTACCATGAAAAGCATTTAACCTAATTAATTTAGACCCTTCTAATTTCAATTACACAAGCAATTGAAAAAGGACTTAGCTCAAATTTGCTGTATAGGGGCCATTAATAAGTTGTAGAATAACCAATATAGTACAGAATACTATATTTAATGGCCTAAACTTTTTAAATACAACAGAAAAAATGTTTTTTATTATTATTTTTTTTAGAAAAAATGTTTTAAAGCAGACATTACAGACCAGGAGCCCACAAGCTGAACTGGGCTTTATTTGGTTCACATAGTGGTAGTGACGGTGGTGATGTTTTTGTTGTTGTTTAATTTGACTTATTTTCCAAAATTTGAAAGCAGAGAAGTCATCTAAAAATCTCTATTTCTAGCCTGTCATGAACAACTAGAAAACCTGGCAACTCTGGATTCATATTCCTATCTGGTGGCAATCGACTGGAGCCAAGTAGCAGCAGCTTCCTTTATACTGGATACTTAATCTCAATTTATTCCCAAAACACTCTGTTCTCTTACATCCAGCCCATTTCATTCATGTATGCAACCTGCCTTGCCCCTTCAGCCATATAACTTTATGCCTCTGATTTAAGTATGACTTTCCTCTTTATTAAAGGTGACTTTTTAATAAAATAAATTATATTAAGTTAAATATTATTCATTAAAATTGTTATTGTATTTTAATATAACAAAATGGACTCCTTTTAAAACAACATTCTATACTTTAGACTTTCCTTCTAAATAATGAATGAATAAAATTATATGTACCTTCTGATATTAAATTGCTGACTAGCTCAGGTGTCAAAGCATTGTGCTAATAACCTTGAGATCAGGAGCTAATGATAATGGTAATCACACTAAATATAATAGTGCTTATTTACACTTATCCTGTTCCATGGCTTCACCACACCCTAAAGCTAAACCAGTCTTGCAAATGATTACAGAGTGTATCAGTCTTTTTCCATTGCTGGAAAAGTAGTTCAAAGCATACACCTGCATCCTGGTAAATTGTTTTAGTCTCATTTTATATTTATGGGAAGACCAGAAATTTGAAAATAAACTTTCCCATTTTCCATGAAATGATCACTCAATTAAAAGCATAAGACAGTTCTCCCCAAAGCAAGCATAGGAATCTACTTGTAATATAGTTTATACATTTGTTCCAAAATATTCATGTGTGTCCAAAAATTATACAACTCTTCAAAAATTTCCAAACTCACAGATCAGAAAATTGAGGCTGTGATATTCTAAAACATTAGAATCTGTTAGTGTCCCAATAGAAGGAGAAGTCACAATGACAATACTTTTAAATTGGGTTTAGGAATAAATTAGACATTATAATAAATGCATTATATTGTATTATTTCATGCAACAGCAGTCACTTCACTCAATACCCTGAATAATCCAAACTTAAAACTATATTAACTCCTCTAAACACATAAAATAAAAGGCATTTCTTGGAGCTATGGTTCCCATTTCAGAAAAGACAAAGGATGTCTTACCAAGAATTCTCGGGCTCTTTTGAATTCCTATTGAAAGCCCACACTGGTCCACCCACCCATTTGTGTGGGAGTACTACACATTGCTAACAATTTCAAGCAACTGTTTGTATGGCTTCCTTCTTTTTCTACATTTAGGATTCAACTGTTATGATACCTTACCATATTTGTAAGTGTTAATAATCTGGTTTCAACACAGTGTTGACCTGAGTCATAATCATTGCCTAATTAAAATGACACAAATGGCATAATATTAGGAAATCAATATAAGTATTTCATTTTCATTACCTTCAGGTATACATGTTCACTTTTAACCTTTTCTCCCCTTTTTGGGCCTTTCAGAAGACTGCTTAGACCCAATGTGTTCCAGCCATGGCATCTGTGTGAAAGGAGAATGTCACTGTTCTACTGGTTGGGGAGGAATCAACTGTGAAACTCCACTTCCTATATGTCAAGAGCAATGCTCAGGACATGGGACTTTTCTTCTAGAGACTGGAATGTGCAGCTGTGACCCCAAGTGGACAGGATCTGACTGCTCAACAGGTATATTGGAGTTATTTTCTTCTCCTCCT
The DNA here is from genome assembly GCA_004026885.1 of Lyroderma lyra. NCBI lineage: Eukaryota > Metazoa > Chordata > Mammalia > Chiroptera > Megadermatidae > Lyroderma > Lyroderma lyra. Next base: position 12,227 of record PVJL010012782.1, on the reverse strand, counting down.
TCCTCCACCCCCAGAAATTCACTGGTCTTTGCCTTAAGGTAGTACTCTTTATATGCCTTTCATGGATCATAGGGGACTTACAAGTATTTCCTAGGCTAGAATTTTACTGTGTTTTTAATGTAGCATACTGCTGGTGTTTTCATCATACTTTTATTTGTTGTAGGTCTGTGTTAGAACCTCTGTTCTCATTCTATATTCTTCTATAATTATTTCATTCATTCCCAAGTCTTTCACTATCAGTTTTATATAGACTATTTCAAATGTATACTTCCCCAAATTCAAACAATCCTTCATTTCCAACGATCTGTGGAATATTTCCACTGGATGTCTCATTACTTAAAAGCACAACTTAACCCAGAAACTCTCTCTATTCTATTTCTTTTTTTAAATAATTTTTAAATTTTAGATTGTTTTTTAGATTTATAAAAAAAGTTGCAAAGATAGCAGCATCCACATGCCCTAAACACAGTTTCCCCATTAAGGTTTCACTACAGCACATTTGTCACAACTACTGAGCCAAAATTGTCATATTATCATTAAGATTATGCATTCCTAAAATTTCTTTAGTTTATGTTTTCTTTTTTTGTTGTTTTTTTTTCTTTTGAGATTTTTTATTTTTCAATTACATGTTACTTACAATATTATAATGGTTTCAGATGTACAGCACAGTGATGAGTCATTTACATAACTTACAAAATCCACATTCCTATACATCCGGTTCCCCTCTGACACCATACATAGTTATTGCAATGTTTTCAGCTATATGCCCTATGCTGCATTTTACATCCTTGTGACTATGCTGTGACTATTCTGTGACTGTGAATTTGTACTTCTTGATTTCTTCCCATATATTACCTACCACTCCAGCTCTCCTCCTATCATCCCAACAAATCTAGTACCCATATGGCACCACACAAAGTTACTGCAAACTTTGTGATTATATTTCCATGGTATACTCTATATCTCTATGATTATTGCCTTTAACAACCAAACTAAACTTCTCAATCCCTGTCCCTTATTTTATCCTCTCTCCCCTCCCTCCTCCCATCATAAAGAAGTCCCTCTAACATTCTCTGTTGTACTGGTATGGTGGTGATGAACTTTAGCTTTCTTTTGTCTAAGAAACTCTTTACCTGTCTTTCAATTTTGAATGTTAGCCTCGTTGAATATATTACTCTTGGTTGTAGATCCTTGGTTTTCATCACATTGAATATTATTTGCCATTCTCTTCTGGCCTGGAAAGTTTCTGATGAGAAATAAGCTGACAGTCAAATGGGTGTCTCCTTATAAGTTAATTTTGCATTTCTCTTGCTGCTTTTAGAATTCTGTCTTTTTCTTTAACTTTTGCCATTTTAATTATGTGTTTCGGTGTGTTCCTATTTGGGATCATCTTGTTTGGAACTCTCTGTGTTTCCTGGGCTTGTATATCTATTTTCTTTACCAGGTTAGGAGAATTTTCAGTCATTATTTCTTCAAATAAGTTCTCAATCCCTTGTTTTTCCTCTTCATGTTCTGGTAGTCCTATCAGGCGACTGCTATTAAGCTTAATGTTACCCCAGAGGAATCTCAAACTATTCTCATTTTTGGGGGGGGGATTCTTTTTCGTATTTGTTGTTCTGATTGGGTGTTTTCTACTGGCTTTTCTTGCAAATCACTGCTTTGTGTTTCTATTTCACTTAGTCTGGTTGACTTGTTTTATTCCATTCTTCGTTTCAGTTATTATAATCTTTATCCCTGCCTGGTCCTTTATAATGGTTTGTATTTCTTCCTTTGTGCTTCTGTCTCTCTGTTGAAATTATCATTAAGTTCCATTAGCATTTTCATAATCATTGCTTTGAGCTCTGTTTCTGATGAGTTGTCTATCCCCATCTCTTTTACTTTGATTGCCTGTTGTTCAGATTTATTTTGAGCTCTCTTTCTCTGGTTTCTCATTCTGCCAGCCTCTCTGTTTGTAGATATTCTTCTGCTCCTTAACCTAGCACTTGCTGCTGCAGTTTCTTTGGTGTTCACTGCTGATACTGAGTGGACAGAGGTCTGTCAGGGAAGGGAGTTTAGGCCTTTGTTTTTTCCTGGAGCTGCAGGGTTACATAGGTAGTATAGGTGAAATTATGCCTTTCTGTTCTTGGATTGCCCCCAAGGACTCTGCCCTGAGCCTTGGAGGTCACTGCTGTATGCTGGTCTCTCAGACGATGCTTATTGTGGACCAAGACATATGTACACAGTCCACTCTGTCTTTTTTCTTCCCAGCTGGAGGGAGGTCATGGTGCAGCTCCTCACTGCTACCCTCGCTCCCCCTTTTCTTGGAACCCAAGTGAAATTGTGCTGCCACTGAACTGGTCTGCATCTCCTTGGGGCCAAAGTGAGGTCTGGTTGCAATGTTTCACATTCCTGCCTCTGTGTCTCCTCTTCTCTGTCCCTCAGACCAAGTGAGGTCCAGAATGCTCACCCACCATCATCTTCCTCCTCCCTCCCCCAGTGGTCGAGTTCCAAGCAGGGACTCATGTGTGTCAGGTGGCTCTGCACTTTCTCCTTTTATTTCTCCATTTTTTGCCTTTCTGCCCACCTGTGGGTACTTTATTGTAACAAGCTGGTTTCTTAGCTGTGATTGTGCGTTACATAGAGAGTTCTTAGTTGAGTTATAGATGTTTTATTAGTTGTAATCACCAGGGGAGTTTTTTAGAGGTCCCTCACACATCGCCATTTTGTTGCTCCTAAATTTTCTACTCTAAATCTATATTGCTGTATTGTTGCCCAATTACTGATCCCAACTTTGCTTTCATTTTTCTCTTCCCTACTCTGACATCATCCACAGTTCTCCATTGTCTATCAATAAACTTGAAATATACGAGACTGTTATTACAAGCTTACCAAAAACTATTTTAAATCTCTGTCTCTATCCTGTTTTCTACTTCTGCTTCCTGGTATAGTAATCTGTATGCTCTCCTTACCCACAATACATCATATGTCTACACTTTTCTAATGCCCTTTCTCAGCAAGGAATGTTATTACCTTTACACCTGTGAAAATCCAACCCATCCACCAAGACCAACTACAATTTTAGATATTCTATAAACCTTTCCTGATTACATCAGTAGGACCCTGTGAAATCCTATCATGCTCATTGCTAGAGAGTAGAAAAAGGAATCACAATAGGTAGAAAAATGAGATTTATATACATGACGTTTTTTCCACCTACACTAAAAATGAGATTTTTTTTTCTTTTTTGCAGCAAGCCTTTGTCTATAAATTTTGTTGAGGATGTAAAATAATACATGATAAGCAAGAAGGATAGGTGCACTGTGAGGCTTTTTGTACCGCTGGATTAGCTCATGAACCAAAATGACCACAATCCTGTGCTGTAAAGAAACAGAATTCCTCTATTGAGAGAATGAATTCTAACCTAATACTTCATTGTTCAAATTTATATTGCATCACATAGAAATAATATGGGAGAGAGGATTGTATTTTACAATTTCAGAAAATGATTAAAATGCTAAAGACAATGTGATAATTAAAATGCAGATCTTAAAAATCATTCATTTATATACTTAGCAAATATATGTGTGCCTGCTATGTGCTTGGCACAGGAGATATGATGGTAAACATAATGGACATAGTCCTTGCACAAAATGAGCTTGTGGTCTAGTGGAAGAGACAGATTGAACTAGCTAGAAGAGAGTTACAAGGAGAAGTTACTGGGCATTTTGGGACTGCATATATGGCTCTAAGTTTATTGTTTATTTACTTACTAAATAGTATTAAACACCTTTCATCTTTTCATATGTAAGACATAGTATCATGGCATACAGCTTCAAGTTTAAAATAATAATATTAACATTAATATTATTATTAGAGCACACACTTATATAACACTTAAATGTATTAAACATTATTCTAAGTACAAGGTCTGACAATGAAGTTCATGAACTTGCCACCATGCACTTTCATTCGTAGCACTGCTACGAACCTTAGTATATCTGTATCTCACAGCTGTGTTTATGCCAATGTGTGGTGGTGTCTTGCTTAGTGGCTTTCATTATTGTTGTTGCATGATTTGTGTACAGTCACAGGAATGTTAGAGCTTAAATTAGTGCAATGAACAAACATTAAATTTCTTGTAAAACTTGGCAAAAGTGGAAGTGAAATTAGGGGCATGTTAGTCCAAGTTTATGGGGATAATGCCATAAAAACAACAATGTACAAATGGATTAAGTATTTTTCTGAAGGGAGAAAAAGTGTCACTGATGAAGAGTAGCCAGAGCAGCCTGTAAGGAGCAGAACTTATGAAGACATTGCACACATGTATCAAATTGTGTGTAAAAATAATCAGCTGACTGTGAGAAGGATAGTAAACATCAACAGAGAAACAGTTAGGAAAATCCTAACCGAAAATCTTGGTATGAGAAAGGTGTATGCAAAAGTGGTCCCAAAGCAGCTCACAGATGAACAAAAGTAAAAGAGAGTTGAAGTTTGCCAAGAACTTTTGGAGTGGCAAGGTGATGTTTTGGCTGGGTTATTACTTGTGATGAAACATGGGTGTACCCATTTGACCCTGAAACAAAGTGTCAAAGTGCACAATGGAAGTCATCCAATTCTCCATGACCAAAAATGTCCAGTCAGTCCATATCAAGAGTCAAACAATGTTGCTAAACTTTATTGATATCAAAGAGATTGTTCATTATGAATTTGTACAAACTGGACAAACAGTCAACCAAGTTTACTATTTGGAGTTGCTTAAAAGGCAGTATGAAAAATTAGATGAAAATGACCTGAACTTTGCATCAGTAACTCATGGCTTTTGCATCATGACAATGCATCAGCTCACATGACACAGTCTGTGAAGAAGTTTTTAGCCAGTACACAAAAGTAACTATATTTGAACACTCTCCCTACTTACCTGATCTGGCCCCCAGTGACTTTTTTTTTCTTTTTTTTTATTGGGGTGACATCTGTTAGCAAGGATTACATAGGTTTCAGGCATACAACTCTACAGTGCATTGTCAACTTGATGTATAATCAGTTCACCACCTAATGTGACTTCTCTTTCCATCACCTTATATTTAGCTTCCCCTCCCTCTTCCTCTCCCACCCCCCAGTGACTTTTTTCTTTACCTGAGGATAAAGGAAATATTAAAAGAAAGACATTTTGATGGCATTCAGGACATCAAGGGTAATATGACTACAACTCTGATGGCCATTCCAGAAAAAGAGTTCCTAAATTGCTTTGAAGGGTGAACTAGGTACTGCTGTTGGTGCATAGCTTCCCAAAGGAGTACTTTGAAGGCGACCATAGTGATATTCAGCAATGAGGTATGTAGCACTTTTTCTAGGATGAGTTCACAAACTTAATTGTCAGACCTTGTATGCTTCAGAGTTGAGACTGGCAATAAAATTCACAGCCCAATGTCCTGTCCTACAGATCAGTGTGGATTATTTTTTTAATCCTACCTGTGACTTGCTAAGCTTATTGAATATAAGGACACATGTATTTCATACAGCACAGAAAATGTTTAGTAATTGTCTCATTAAATCTTGATGCCCCCCCCCACATTCTGTATTATCTCTTTTGGAAGTTTCATTGGACTGTTCCACTCTGGCCTCTATGTCTTTTCTTCTTTTTCCTATTTTTCACATCTTTGCTTCTCTGTTATATTGTAGGAAATTTCCTCAAATCGACCTCTGGTTTACTAAATAATGTTTTAGTTGTGTTTATTGTGATGTTTAACTCTTGTGTTCAATTTTTAATTTCAGTGATTACTTTTTATTTCTATAATTTTAATTTACCTTTTTTTTCAAATATGCCTCATTAGTTTTTGGTAATTATATTACTCCTTAATTATGTTTTCGGTTACTCTCATCTTTAAACATGGTTGTTTTATATGCTTTATATGATAAATATAGAATGTTCAATTTTTGTGGATCTAGGTCTATGCTTTGTTGTTTTCATTAACTTCTGCATATAATGGTTTTCTTTCTTGTTTGTGTGTGTGTGTTTGTGTTCAAATATGTTGAAATTCTCTCTAAATTTTGTATAAAGAAAGTGTTCCTCTAGGGAGCATTTAGGTTTGTTTCTGTCAGGAATCTGTCTGCATTATAGATCAAGGAAAACTTTAAAAATCTCAGGTTATACTTTTGTGGACCAAACAAATAATATAAGTTAAGGCCCCAAACCCACATGAAACTTAACTAATAATCATAAAGTTTCAAAGGAGTCTTCTTATTTAACATCCTTATAGACCTAAATCTGAGACAAATCATTTTCTTCTAGTTTGTGTTTGCAAGACACAGTTTCTTCCAGATTGGTTTTGAATATTGATTCCTAATCCCATGCAGGCCCAAAGTTTAGCTTACAGTTTGTTCTCCACTCTGGACCCTCACCAGAACTCTGGGTCACCCATATCAGCAGATGCCTCTGATGTCCTGTTATAGATGTAAGTCTCCACATAATCTTGGGCTGATGAACAATGCTGGATCTCAGATTGCACATCTGTAAAATGCATTTGTTTCAGCTAAATACACATTTAAATTTATTTTTAGTAATTAACATTTTTCACTCTTGAGTGGAGAAAAAATTTTAAGTTCTAGTTAAATCCACATTTTTTAACTAAGGTATAGGTAAATCTATTACAATTTAACAAACCTGAAAGAGTTCATTCCCTGCAAGCAAAGTGGTTTGGTTAATGTGCATTGGAAGATGTCAGAGAATTATTGTTCAAAAGATGTTCCTGAAACCACAGAAGTCAAAGTTAACAGTAGAATCAATGAACAGTTTCAACAATCAAAAAAAGCTTCCCACACGTCTCTGCTAGGTCCATTCAATTTTTAAATTGAATTCTGCATGTCAAACAATGAAAATCAAAACACTCTAAATAGTAATGCCTACTTTTTTTTTTCCAATGATCTTCCCTTTGTTCATTTCTTCTTTGAAAAACTTGCTGGTATAATCATGGAATAATGGCAATAAATTAGATCTTACAGATCACCTGGTTCTGTCCCCCTCTGATGTAGGTGAGAAAAGTGAGTCCTAAGAGGTTTAATGATTTGTGTAAAGTCATGCAGATAATTAGACACATAGTTAATATGAAACTTAAGTCTCATTATTTCTGGTTTTGATCTTTTTTTCAATATACCATCTAAAGACCCTTGTTCAAATTGAGCAGATGTTACCTTTACATTGAATCTCTAGAAAATTGGCAATGAACAGATACAGGACAGGCTCCTAGCATCTCTAACTTGACTATCAAGAAGTTAAGAAAATTGTCAGAAATTCAGCATAGAAAAATTCAGGCAGATATGAACTCAAATCTCAGCTCTGCTTCTAAGTTACTGCATGACTTTGAGTAAGTTATTTGATTTATCTGAGCCTCTCCTGTAAAATGGGAAAATAATTTTTACTGTGTAGGGTCGCTGTCAAAGTTAAATGAGATATGAGGATTGGTCAAGAAATTTGTGTAATGAAGTAGAAGAATGGTAAAAAATAAACTATTAGGGAGTTCCCTGATGGTGTAGTGGCTTAAGGCTTCAGCATTGACGCTGTCAGTGCTGTGGCCTGGGTTCAATTCCCAGTCAGGGAGCTACCCACATACCAAAAAGCAAAAAAAAAAAAAAAAAAAAAAAAAAAAAAAAAAAAAAAACTATTAGGTGGTGAACTTATTATATATCAAGTTGACAATGCACTGTAGAATTGTATGCCTGAAACCTATTTAATCCTTGCTAACAGATGTCACCCCAATAAGTCTAACAATAAAAATGAATTAAAAAAATAAACTATTTATTACTTTTCTTTATCAATATATTCACCCTTAGCCTTAATAGACTTTCCAGAATTTTCAATAAGTTTATTTATACCCTCAAAAAATGTTTTGCTTTTGCCCTTAAATTTCAGCTTTAACTTCTTTGTCATCTATAAATTTCTTCCCTTGAAGCTATTTTTCCATATTTGGGAACAAATAATAATCAGATAAAACCAGGTCTGGTCTGTAGGGAGAGTGGTTTAATATTTGGAAGCCATAGTCATGAAAAGTAGCCAATGCAACATTGCTCTTGTGCACAGGTGTATGTCATGATAAATCAGCACCCCTTTGATCCAATTTCCTCTCCTTTTCTCCTTTATAGATTCTTTTAACTCTTTCAGCAGACTGGAATAGTACTTTCCAGTTATTGTGACACCCTTATTCTCATAATAAATCAGCACGATAGTCTCCATTTTCCATAAAACAGTAGCCATAATTTTTCCAGCCAATTGTGACACCTTGAACTTCTTAGGGGGTGGCGTGCCCTTTTCATGCCACTGAATGGATAGACTCCTGCTTTGACTCAGGCTCGTAATGATGAACTCAAATTTCTTCTCCAGTGAAAATCCAGTTTAAGGCTTCATCTTTCTCTGTCTCTCTGCAGAGGTCCAAAATCTGTTATGAACACTTGACATGCTCTTGTTTTTAAAGTGGCATGAGCATTCTTTGTATCCATCTTTTTTTTTATTGGGGTGACATCTGTTAGCAAGGATTACATAGGTTTCAGGCATACAATTCTACAATGCATTGTCAACTTGATGTATAAGTTCACCACCTAATGTGACTTCTCTTTCCATCACCTTATATTTAGCTTCCCCGCCTCCTCTCCCACCCGCTCCCCTTTCTCCCCTCCCTAACCCACTCGTCCCCAAATAAACATTAAACTATTGATTGTGTCCATGGGTTGTTTGTTCATTTCTTTTTTTCTTTGCTTTCAGTTTTATATTCCGCATATGAGTGAAATCATGCAGTTCTTTGTTTTTTCTGTCTGGCTTATTTCACTAAGCATGATGATCTCCAGGTCCATCCATTTTGTCGCAAATGGCAATATTTCATCTTTTCTTACAGCTGAGTAATATTCCATTGTATATATGTACCACAGCTTCTTTATCCAGTCATCTGTCGCAGGGACCTTTGGTTGTTTCCATGTTTTGGCCACTGAGAACAGCGTTGCAATGAACATTGGGGTACATAGGTCTTTGCGGACAAAGGATTTCAAGTCTTTTGGATAGATCCCCAGAAGGGGGATTGCTAGGTCAAATGGTAGCTCCATTCCCAATTTTCTGAGGAACCTCCACACTGCCTTCCACAGTGGTTGTACCAGTTTGCACTCCCACCAGCAGTGTACCAGAGTTCCTTTTTCTCCACATCCTCTCCAACACTTGTTATTCCTTGTCTTGTTGATAATTGCCATTCTCAAAGGTGTGAGGTGATATCTCATTTTGGTTTTGATTTACATTTCCCTGATAGCTAATGAGGATGAGCATTTTTTCATATGTCTGCTGGTCATTTGTATTTCTTCATGGGAGAAGTGTCTGTTTAGTTCTTCTGCCCACTTTTCAATTGGGTTGTTTGTTTTTTTCTTGTTAAGTCTTATTAGTTCTTTATATATTTTAGATATTAGACCCTTATCTGATGCGTTATTGGCAAAAATTTTCTCCCATTCAGTTGGCTACCTCTTTGCCTTGTTGATGGTTTCTTTTGCTGTGCAGAAGCTTTTTAGTTTGATATAGTCCCATTCATTTATTTTTCTTTTACTTCCCTTGCCTTTGAGGTCAAGTTCATGAAGTCTTCCTTGAGTCCTAGGTCTATAAGTTTAGTACCAATGTCTTCTTCTATAGAGTTTATTGTTGCAGGTCTTATATGAAGGTCTTTAATCCACTTTGAGTTAATTTTTGTATATGGAGAGAGTTCACAGCTCAGGTTCATTCTTTTGCATATGATTTTCCAGTTTTCCCAGCACCACCTACTAAAGAGGCTGTCTTTTCCCCATTGTATGTTTTTTGCTCTTTTATCGAAAATTATTTGTCCATATACTTGTGGGTTTATTTCTGGGTTTTCCGTTCTATTCCATTGGTCTCTATTTCTGTTCTTCTGCCAGTACCAAGCTGTTTTGACTATTGATGCTTTGTAATATAAATAGAAGTCAGGAAGTGTAAGCCACCAGCCTGATTCTTTTATGTAGTATTGCTTTGGCAATTCGAGGTCTTTTATGGTTCCATATAAATCTAATAATTCTTTTATCTATTTCACGAAAGTATGATTGTGGGATTTTGATGGGTATTGCATTAAATCTATAGATTGCTTTGGGCAGAATGGCCATTTTAACAATTTTAATTCTTCCTATCCATGAACAGGGGACATTTTTCCACCTCTTAAAGTCTGTTTCAATTTCTTTCAAAAGTGTCTTATAGTTCTCTGTGTATAAGTCTGTCACGTTCTTTGTTAAGTTAATTCCCAGGTATTTCATTTTTTTGTTGTGATAGCAAAAGGAATTGACTCCCTCATTTCTTTTGCTGGGAATTCATTGTTTGTATAAAGGAACGCTGTTTGATTTTTGTACATTGATTTTGTATCCTGAAACTTTACTATATTCATTAATTGTTTCTAATAGTTTCCTGGTGGAATCTTTGGGGTTTTTAATATAAAGGATCATGTCATACGCAAATAGTGACAATTTGACCTCTTCTTTCCCAATTTGGATACCTTTGATTCCTTTCTCTTGCCTGATTGCTGTGGCTAGAACTTCCAGTACTATATTAAATAACAGTGGTGAGAGGGGGCATCCCTGTCTTGTTCCTGATTTTAGGGGAATAGGTTTCAGCTTTTCCCCATTCAGTATGATGTTAGCTGAGGGTCTCTCATATATGGCCTTTATTATGTTGAGATGCTTTCCTTCTATACCTATTTTATTTAGTGTTTTAATCATAAATGGATGTTGTACCTTGTCGAAAGCTTTTTCTGCATCAATTGAAATGACCATATGGTCTTTATCTTTGATTTTGTTTATGTGGTGTATCACATTGATTGATTTTCATATGTTGAACCATCCTTGTGCTCCCGGGATGAATCCCACTTGATCATGATGTATGATCTTTTTCATGCATTGTTGTATTCTGTTTGCTAATATTTTGTTCAGGATTTTCGCATCGGTGTTCATCAGAGATATTGGTCTATAGTTTTCTTTTTTTGTGTTGTCTTTGCCAGGCTTTGGTATTAGAGTAATGTTGGCCTCATAGAATGAGTTAGGAAGTATTACTTCCTCTTCAATTTTTTGGACGAGTCTAAGGAGGATGGGCGTTAATTCTTCTTTGAATGCTTGGTAGAACTCGTTAGTGAAACCATCTTGTCCAGGGCTTTTGCCTTTAGGGAGATTATGTATAGTCATTTCAATCTCATTGCTATTGATTGGTCTATTTAGATTATCCAGTTCTGCTTGGTTCAGTTTTGGTAGGCTATAAGTTTCTAGAAACTTGTCCATTTCTTCTAGATTTTTAAATTTTGTGGCATAAAGTCCTTTATAATATTTTCTTATAATCCTTCGTATTTCTGTGGTATCAGTGGTAATGTCTCTCCTTTCATTTCTAATTTTGGATATTTGTGTCCTTTCCTTTCGTCCTTTGATTAGTCTCGCCAGGGTTTTGTCAATTTTGTTGATTTTCTCAAAGAACCAGCTCTTCGTAATATTAATTTTTTCTGTTGTCTTTCTGTTCTCTAATTGGTTTAGCTCTGCTTTAATTTTTATTATTTCTTCCTTCTGCTGACTTTGGGTTTTGTCTGCTCTTCTTTTTCGAGTTTTTTAAGATGAGATGCTAAGATGTTTGCTTGTGATTTTTCTTGTTTCTTAAGATAGGCCTGTAATGATATAAATTTCCCTCTTATTTCCACTTTCGCTGTGTCCCAATAATTCTGATACGTTGTATTTTCATTGTCATTAGTTTCTATATATTTTTAATCTCATCTTTTATTTGTTCTTTTATCCAGTGCTTTTTTAATAAGCTGTGGTTTAATCTCCATGTATATGTGGTTTTTTCTGCTTTCCTTTTACAGTTGATCACCAATTTCAAAGCTTTGTGGTCTGAGAATACACTTGGTATGATTTCGATCTTCTTGAATTTACTGAGGCTACTTTTGTGTCCCAGCATATGGTCTATTCTTGAGAATGTTCCATGCGCACTAGAAAAGAAAGTGTAGTCTCTTTTTGCTGGATGAAGTGTCCTGTAAATGTCAATGACGTCCAGTTGCTGTAATGTGTCATTTAGAGCTGTTATTTCCTTATTTATTTTCTGTTTGGATGATCTGTCCATGGCTGTTAGCGGGGTGTTTAAGTCCCCCACTATGATTGTGTATTCATCAGTTTCTCCTTTCAAGTCTGTTAGTAGTTTCTTTGTATATTTTGGTGCATCCTGGTTGGGAGCATATATGTTGATTAGT
>PVJL010012781.1:0-35408 GCA_004026885.1 Lyroderma lyra | reverse complement strand
GATGCTCAGACCCACGTCGCGCTGCCATGACCGCAGCCCCAGCACCCCGCGGCCTCTGCCCCCATGAGCAGCCTTGTGCCGCAGCCGCTGGGATGGGAAGGAGAACCTGCCGCCGGTGGCTGATGGACGCGGAGGAGGAGGCCCACAGTGGTTACACATCTGCCACTATTTTTGGCTTTTAGTTATTTTAAATAACGGCGACCTGAATAGGTGCAGGTTCTGCACAAGGTGGCTGGGCTGAGCCTACAGAAGCCGTGTCCGCCCCCAGATCCTCCTGTGGCTCTGGCCATCGCCACCAATGCTGGGTGACTGCCCTGCTGGGGTGACTGCCCAGCTTCCAACTGGCCAGGCCCAGGGAATGTCCACAGGGCCCCGGCTCTGAGGGCACAGGTGACACCCGCTCTCCAGCCAAATTGCATGGCCTCGGGGAGCCATCCCCCCAGCACTGCAGGACCCGGGGACCCCAGGCAGCCTGCCCACCTCTGACCCCAGGACCCCAGGACTGGTCCAGATGACTCTGGGCCATCCTGCCTGAAGCCCAGATGTCCCCCAAGGCCTGACTTGGGCTTGGGTCCCTGTCGCTTCACTTCGTGACTCTGGGGCGCTCGCTGCTATTTCCATGCCTCCTGGAACACAAGCTCTGTGAGCACGCAGCGGGGCCCGCCGTTCTCCCAACAGCTGCGCTGGCAACAGCGCGGTGCCTGGAGGTGCCTGCAGCTCGGGATGCAGGGTGCAGCGGGCCGCTCCAGCCTGTGGGCGGGTGCCTGGGTGCACGGGGACAGCTGCCTGTGTCCTTCGTCACCTTCCTGCCGCAGGGCCTTGGCTATCCCCTCCTGGAACCCCCTGGCAGCTCTGGACCTGGGAGCAGCAGGGTGCCGGAGCTCAGAGCCGGCTGACTGGCAGTGTGCGCACTCCCATGGGGGACTCGGCACGCTGTGGGCGCGCCGTCACTGAAGGCAGGCGGGGCCCTTCTGCAGCTGGGCGGTGTCCTGGCCGCCTCGATCTCCCGCCAAGGGGCCCCGGGCTACACCCCCAGTCGGGCACAGGAGACATGACATCCCTGCAGGGACTGAGTTCACAGCCCCAGCCTTCTTCCTGTGCGCTTAGGGCTGCCACACTCCCGGACACACGCATGGCCAGGACTTAACGCGCGTGTCTCCCCACAGTGAGGAGCTGACAGCCAGCACCTCTCCCACTTATGGCTGCTGGGCCAGAAGCTCCCAGCAGCACCCACACAGGCCAGCCTCACTCTGGGTGTCCCCAGAGGAGAGGATGGACACTGGGCAGCCTGCCAGCACCATGTGCTTCTCTGTGGCCTGCATTTCTGGGAGAGTCTTCTCCACCCTGAATCCCCCAAGGACCAGCTCTGGGTCAGGGTCAAGGGCTGAAGGAGGCCAGGCCTGACCCACATGGGGTGCATAGCCCGAGGGCCCCAGCCCCCCACTGCAGCCAAGTCTGGGCTGGGCTCCACAGGGAACCTGCCTGGAGAGAGCCTGGGCGCAGAGACGGCTGGGTGTCAGCACGCAGCACACAGCATGCAGCGCGCCCAGGGCCCCAGCACCCTGCCTCAGCCCCACCAGCCCACACTGTCCCCGCTCACTGCGAGCCTCACTCACAGGCGGGCATCCTGTGTCCCGGGCAGAGCCTGGCCTCTGAGGGCGGGCGGGAGGCTCAGTGGTGAGGACTGTGGAGGGTGGAGGCGGCCTCTTGGTGGGGACCTGGCTGGTGAGGGGGGGATAGGCAGGAGCCCCGGTGGAGCGGGGCTCTCACAAAGCAGAGTTGTCTGGTCTGCAGCTCAGGGAGCTGCTCTGTTGGGGTCACACAACAGTAAGAGGGTAACCACGGGTCAGAGGAACAGCAGGGCCGAGAGTCCCTGGGTCAGCACCGATGTGAGTCACCACCAAACTCCAGCAGACGTACCTGGCTGTCCCCCAACACTGAGAGACGCCCCAGGGCATTTGCTTGGCCTGGTGGCTGCGGAGGGGGTCCCTGGTATGAAAGGGCACCTGGGTGCAGCCCAGCAGTGCGGGGGCCGCCGGCACCCGGGGTTCCCCTGGGCCTGCCCCATCGTGCCCGCCCCTCCTGCTTGTGACTGAGGTCCCTGCAGCCCCCCAGGCAGCAGAGGAGCTGAGCGCTGTTTGCAGGCCCTGTGGACTCTGCCGGGCTCCCCTGGACTGGCAGGAACCCCTCAGAACCCCTGGGGGCTGGACGAGGTGGGGCAGTGGCAGCGCTGCACTGGCCTGGATGGCTTCTTCCACGCGTTGTTACTTTTGTTAGTGAAATCCAGCAGGAAGTCGGTGCTGGCGCTGGGACTGAAGGACTCAGCTTGTCAGGTTACTTAAATTTGCATTTGAAGTTTCAGGGTGAGCAGGGCCTGCGGGGCCTGGGCCCCTGCCAGCCCCCAGGCCAGGAGTGGAGAATAGCTCCCCCAGAGCGCCCCTGGGGGTGCCCTGGAGCCCAGGAGACAGATGGCCTCTCTGGAGGGAGCGCAGGGGTGTCCGGCGGGGGCTGCTCCAGGCAGAGTGGGAGCAGGGCAGGGCGGCGCCACCTCTCCCCCTCCTGCAGCAACCGTTGGGGTACAGAGGTGATGCTGGGCAGCAGGGGCCCTAATATGTAGGGACGTGCCTCATTCAGCACAACCCTGCTCTGAGTGGGTCGGACTTCCTGGGGGTTCTTGGGGGGCAGTGCTTGGAAGAGCATGCTGGGCGCTGAGCTGGACCCAGCCCTGGACCCACAGCTGGGCCTGGCTGAGGTCCCAGACACTGACCTCCCCATTGCGCCACTGGGCCCATCTCCTCTGCGTCCAGTACTATCCTGCACCGTGGCCATGGCCTCTGTCCTCTGTGCCTGAGCCTAGCCATTGCCACAGGGGCCTTGGCTTGGGGGGGCCTGACCTCACCCACGCCCCATGCAGGCCACACCGGCCCAGCCTGGCCACCCTAGGTCTTGGGGTGCCCCCTGCAGGTAGCTGTCAAGGGCGGTTGGGATCACTGGTCGTGGGACCTGCTCCGGGTTCAGCCTGGGTCACCGCTGGGGTCCCCTGTGGGGTTGCTGTCAGGATGTCAGCTGTGGGTCACCCCAGGTCATCTGGGACAGGTGTGGAGAGAGAAGTGACTCCTCACTGTCCTGGACCCACCTCTCTCCCCCATTCACCCACTCTTGGTTCTAAGGACACCAGAGGACCAGGCTGACCACACCCCAAGCTGGGGGCTCAGGCTAGACCCTCAGGATCCTCAGACACCTGGAGACGAGTGACCCCTGCCCACAGCTTCTGTCCCAGGCCTGCACCAGGCCTAACGTTTCAACCCCACCACCTCGTGAAAAAGATGAAGCAGAAACGTGCTCCTCACACTCCTGGGGGTTCAGCCAGCGCGAGGGGCTCCCTGCAGGCCTGGCGTGAGCCCTAGGTTCTGTCCCCAGGCCCACCCTTCTGGGAAACCCCTCCCATCACACCTCCTGGCCCGGGTCTAGGTGACAGGACCTGTCAGCACGTGGAATGGAGGCCACCTTCCACAACCCTAGGGTCCCAAGAGCCCACACCCCTGTGGCAGAAAACATGTCCTGGGATGTGGACCTCTCCCAGGGGCACCACTCCCAGGCAGCAGGGGCAGCCCCCCCCCCCCCGCCCCGCCCCTCGTTCCTCATTCCTTGGCTGCTGAGGGTCCCTGCCAGGCCATTGCTGGCCACAGTTGGGCCTGGAGATGGTCAGCAAGGGGTGGGAGCTGGGAGCGGAGCGCCCACGCTGACTGGGGGACACAGGCGGATGTGAGCTCAGGCTGCACAGCTCGCGGGTGGCTGAGGGGAGCTGAAGAGGGGTCTCCCCAGGCTGGAGGCAGGGGCAGGGCCAGCGCCAGGATCTACCTCTCCCACCCCAGGCCCAGCAATCCAGCCCCATGACTCAGCCCTGTGGGGACGGTGACAAGTTAATGCAGTGGCCACCAGGGGTGTCCACCCACTGACCAGGCAGCCAGCCCTGGGTGGCTCTGGGAGACCGGGACCCTGCTGAACCACGTGCAGGGTCCCAAAGCCGGGTCGGCCAACCCTACGGCGGGGCGGGGGACAGGAGGCCTAGCCGCTGACCTTGCAGCGATCCCGCTGTCCCCGCAGTGCAGCTTCTGCGGCAGGGGCAACCCCGGAGGCCCCGAAGAGGGGGCGGCGCGGCGGGGGGCGGGGCTGCGGGGACAGCAGGGGTGGGAACCGGCCTGTTTGCAGTGACCTTCACGCCCCCATCTGACGGCCGACGCCCACTGTCCGCGGAGCCCGGGTCTCTCCCTCTACAACTCCGTCTCAGTGAAAATGAAGTCCGGGACGGTCTGCGGGTCTCTCTCCGCTGGGGAGTGGTGGGTTTTCAGGAGTCAGGGGGCTCCCTTCTCCCACCCGGCGGGGCACGTCGCTCGGCCGGGTCGGGGAGACGCTTCCCGTGGGAGCCCAGGGACAGCTCCCGCAAGTCGCAGGCCATCCCCGCGCCGACCCAACCAAAAGGGACTTTTACGAGGGGGCTGCACGGGCGTGGGTCCCGCACACGCTCTCGGGGCCTGCTCCCGGCCGGAGGGCGTGTGGGAACCTGTCGGAGGGAAGGCGGCCCCCGTCTGGGTCCACCCTGAGGGGCAGTATGTGGGAGCTCCCACCCCGGAACCCCGGAATCCGGCTGGGCGCGGGGGGTCGGGAGGAGGGAAGGGGGCGCGGCTACGCCCCGCCCCCGCAGGCGCCCGCCACGCCCCCGCAGGCGCCCGCCACGCCCCCGCAGACCCCCGCCACGCCCCCCGCAGACCCCCGCCCCGCCCCCGCAGACCCCCGCCCCGCCCCCCGCAGGCGCCCGCCCCGCCCCCTGCAGGCGCCCGCCCCGCCGCGGCGGCCCCGCCCTCCTCGTCACGCTCCGACGCGGGCGGGGGGCGGGGAGCGCCTCCGTGTGACGCGCCCTCCTCGCAGTGCCCTTCAGCTGTCGCCGCAGTTCCAGGGCGCCACATGGACCCGGCCGGCCCGAGCACGCTCCGCCGCTGACCGCCCGCCCGCAGCCCCGCTCCGGGAAGGTAACCGGCGCCCGCGCACAGCCCCCCGCGCCGCCCGGCCCGGAGCGCGGGGCCCCGGCGGGCGCTGTCCGCTGTTGCGGTGCTGAAGCGCGCCCCGCGGCCCCGGCCTGCGCGCTCCCTCCGGCTGGCTCTCCGAGTCCCCTGCTTCCCGCGTCTCCCCGCGCCCTGCCTCGTCCTCTGTCTCCTTCTTTCCCTTTCCTGGCGCGCTCCCGCCGGAGGGCCGCTCGGCAGAGCCGGGCAACTCCCCCGCCCGCAGAGCCCGGGGCTACTGCGTCGGCGGGACCCCGGCCCGCGGCCCTAGCAGCACCCCGACCTCCCTGCGGCTCGGGCCTGCGGTTCCCTCCCCCCCAGGAGCCGGGGAGAAGTTTGGAAGAGAATCTGCTTTGCGGCAAAAAGGCTCCGCTGCGCGCCAGCGCTTTGCGGGAAGGGGGGGCATTCCCGCCGCCACCCCACCCCCCCAGCCCGTGCACACGCGGGTCCCCTTCAGAGGAAGGGGAGGAAAACGCCGCAGAACAGTGCATCTGCAGGGACCCCACGGGGTGGGGGTAGGGCTGCAGCTGCAGGTTTTACAGGAAGCACTGCCCCACCGGAGCCGCAGCTGGCCGGGACCCAGCAGGTCCCGCCCATGCAGATGCAGGGGGAGGGGTGGTCCCCCATTTCCCTGTGGCCATTCCCCCAAGGCTGAGCCCCCTCCTGGTTCTCCCACGTCAGTCGTGGCGCTGGGCAGGTGGCAGTGGGCACTGCTTCTCCCTGGGTAAAGTCTGGTCTCCCAATACTCCTCCATCAGCAGCCTCAGGGAATCTCCCTGAAGGTGCACCCACTCAGGACCCACCACCCTCATCCTGCTTCTTCGACGGGACCCTCCCTCGGTGGCCCAGGTACCCCCAGGGAGCCAGCAGAGCTAGTCACCTTCAAACGCCCCCGGGGCCTGCTCCTGCTTCCACAGACTGGCTGCTCAGAGCTGTGCCCCTCCCAAGCTGTGAGCGCCCCCCATCCCAGAAGCGGCAGCCGGAACCTGGCCCCAGGGGCCGGGCGAGACCGCTTTGGTGGATGCAGCTGGGGGCCAGGGAGTGGGGTCATAGCCCCCTGCACAGGAACCCTCCCCGGTGTCCCCTCCCTGTGCTGGGGCCCAGCACACAGCGCTGTCTCAGACTGCAGACCCCTGCTGGGGGCAGGGGAGCAGGGCAAGGCTGGGGTGACCCATGATCTCTGACCACTTCCTCTCCCCCAGGTAGAGGACTCGGCCACACTTGCATGTGAGTCCGGACCCTCAGCGGAGCCACTGAGGAATCAAAGCCATCGCCATGGAGTTCGTGATGAAACAGGCCCTGGGAGGTAGGACAGGGGGCCCGTGGCACCGGGCCACTGGCCAGCCTGCAGAGTCGGTGGCACGCTGGCACACGGGCCAACATCAGGTGTCAGCACATGTCTGGGCAGAGCGGGGCTGGGCAGGGGTGGGGGTGGCGCTGGAGTCAGGGGGAGGACTTCCCAGGGCCGGTCTCCCCAGCGGCCCCCATGGGTCAGCAGAGCCGAGGGCGGCGGCCACAGCAGGCACACAGAGGCCGGAACCAGAGGCACAGCCCCTCCCCAGAGGCAGTGTGACCTGTGCCGTTGTGGGAGACGTGCCCCCTTCCTGCCCTGCTGACTCCCGTTAGGGGGTCCTGTGCTTGCTTGGCCGAAGCCCATCACCATGGCTAGAGCCCCTGGCCAGAGAGGAAGGGGCGGCGGGCTGAGCCCCAGCCCAGGAGGTGGGTGGGGCAGTGGGCAGCAGGCCGTCAGCCACCCGGCCCCCTGGTGCCCCAGCCCCACCCTGAGCTGGTGCCGTTCACAGGCAGGCCTTCGTCAGGTGCTGCACGAGGTCACGAGGAGCCAGGAGCTTGGGCCAAGCTGGGGGGTTGGGGAGGGCCTCGTGCCAGGGCCCCCCCGTATGGGCTCGTCTCCCGCAAAACGGCTGCATTTCAGGTCAACGCAAATGAAGTGACACGTGGTCCTGGCCTGGGGCCGCATTCCCTGAGGGTCCATGGTCAAGGATAGGCTGCAGGTTGCGTCTAATTATAATGATTACGTCACCGGGACAGGATTGGGGGGGGCAGCGTCCTGGCCCCGGAAGAGACCCGCTCCTCCCCGCCAGCCCCGGGCTGTTGCAGATAATTAATTAGGAAGCTAATTCGGGCCCTGAGGTGGGCTTGCAGGAGGGCCGGGATAGCTGATTCGTCTGCCGGCTGGGCTGAAATTAGCTGGGTAATTGCCAGCCTGCACTCCCTGCGTTCTGTGTCAGCCCGAAGCTGCTCCTGCAGCAGGGACGCCGCCCGGAGGTGTGGGAGCCAGGGGGCAGCCCCAGGTGGGCGTAGCCCCCGATTCGCTGGCCCCCTGCTGCTGGGGAGAGCTGTCCCTGTGCTTCGTCTCTGAGGGCTCTCAGGACGCGTGTGAGTGACAGGGACACAGACACAAAGACAGAGGAAACCGTCTAGGGAGAAGTGTGCCTGCGGAAATGAGGATGGGGGTGCAGCTGGAGAGAGGGGACACACACAGACAGAAACGGAAGCACCCCAGGGTCCTCGAGACAGTGAGGTGGGAGACAGGCCCTGGGGGGACAGAAGGGCTGTCAGGGCCAGGGGACAAGGCAGCAGGGAAAGCACGGTGAGGCTCAGGGGCGCAGAGACAGATGGGGACAGACAGACAGACGGACAGAGAGAGACAGAGGCCGGGACGGGCACAAGGAGACGGCCTCCTCTGCACACTCAGATGCTCAGCAGCTCGGAGCGGGCCCCAGCTGCATGGGGAGGGGGCGGCACTGAGTGTGGCTTCAGTCGTCAGTGGCCATCTGGGCCTGTCCCCAGCTCGGTAGGCCACAGTGGCAAGTCTGCTGCCATGGACACTCCCCAGGGCCTTCCCGTGTGCCCTGACCCTTGTCTTGGGCAAAACCTCTGCTGAGGACAGCAGCTGCAAGGACTTGGAATTCTGTGTCACACAGATGGGCAGGGTGCCCGTGGGCCCCCCCGGAGTTGGTGACTGACTCTGCAGGGCCTTGTCCACTCAGCTTGGACTTGGGAAGAGCTGGGTGCTGACTGCTGGGCCCTTGAGCCCTAACGGCCGTGTGGAGGGGTACGGGCGGGAGAGGACCAGGAGCCACCTTGGTGATGAGGGGCCCTGGGGTGGATGACACTTGGGGCTGGGCTGTCCTCACAAGGCCGTGGTGGTAAGCAGTGGGACTCGGGTGCTGGCACACTGACTGCCCTGGCCTGTCACCTCCCAGCCAGGCCAGCGGTCCTGAGGTGACCTCATTGAGACTTCTGGCACCAAGCTGTGTCTCCCAGGGCAGGTGGGCGGCTGTGGGCCACAGAGGGAAGGGACAAGTGGCTCCTGGGGCCCCTCTCCCTGAGATGGCAGGACCTGCCCAGACACGGCAGCCCCTGGGCCCCGAGCAGACACAGCGGGGCCGTCTCTCTCTCGAGATGCAGCCTGAGAGTGACCAGACGTGGCCTGGGGGGCATCTGCTCACAGCTTGAGTGCCCTGTGGGCTGCCCGGCCACCTCTGGTCCCTTCAGACTCTGGAGATGTGACTCCCGGACACGACTCCGCTGGGCCTGCTGGGGGCCTGGGTGTGTGGGCGCAGGGCTGGGAGGTAGGGTTCGTGGGCCCGAGTCCTCAAGGGGCGTCTCTGGCAAACCTTGTCACCAGGAGAATGGGCTGATGGCCCTCAGAGGGTCGTGGGCCTCCCCGTGACCGGCCAGGCCCCCCAGGTTTAAGTCAGGCAGTGCCCTGTCCTGCAGAAGACAGCAGAGGGGACAGTGCGTGTGGTGGCGGCTCTCGGGGGGCACTGGGGTGTGTCTGCTCAAAGTGGCAGTGGACCGGGGCCGGCCGCCCGGCCGCAGCCACACAGACCCGCAGGGTCTCAGGTCCTCGAGGGTACAATCTGAAGAAGTGGCTTCGGCGGGAGGCCAGGGAGTGGTGCACAGCCCTGGAGCTACGTTTAGGGCGCGGGCAGAGCGCGGGCCGTCGGCAGGTCCCTGCCGCTGTGTGGACGCTCACCGGGCTAAGTCAGGCACGGTGTGGCCCCCCAAGCCGGGTCACAGCAGCTGTGCCACATCCCCCTCAGTGTGACGCGTTCTGTGTCTGGAACACACCGGGTCCTGGAGGACCGTGGGGGCAGGGGAGGGCTTCACGGAGGAGGGGACACCTGAGGAGAGGGGACACAGCACGTGCAGAGGCCCCGGGGGCAGCAGAGCCTGGGCTGGGTGTGGGAGGCCACAGGGGATTCGAGGGAGAACACGACAGGACCCCAGGGACGCAGCCCCGGGGCGTCTGCCCACCGCGCTCAGCTCTTCCCAGGCACCCCAGTGGCTCTCGGAGGCTCGGTCAGTGCGGACCTTGTCCTGTGGGGAGTCTGTCCAGAACCATCCTGGGGGCGGGGGAGCTGCCAGGTCTCAGGGAGGTGGGGACTGACCGCGGCCACCCAGAGGCCCATGGGCTCTTCTGTGCGAGGTGTCCGGCAGTGGCCAAGCTGCTGAGCAGGGCCCCCAGGGACTTGGCTCTGGCCATCACTGTGCCACCATCATCCCAGTGGAGCTTTCAGGCTCAGCCTGCTCCTCATGGTGGCAGAGCAGCTGCCTCTGCTCCAGCATCGCAGCCGAAGGCCGGGCGGGGGGAGGGGCGGGGCTGAGGGACACCTGTGTAGCACGTGTGCTCGTGAAGTCTCACGGGGTTTCCATTTACATGTCCCCAGCAAGAAGGGGCTGGGGAGGTGAGGGCCAAGGAGGGCACATCACCCTCCAAACAAGGGGGCACAGGGTGTTGGGCAGGCAGCTCGGAGGGCCCAGCTCCCGTCAACTTGGGCGATCTTGATTTTCCTTGCAGGACCCCAGAGCGGGAGCCCCCAGAGCGCAGGGCGCACGCTGTGCAGGCAGCCGGCAGGTGCCGCGGGGAGCCCAGGAAGCCCGCTCAGTCCCTGGGCGCGGGGCAGAGGGACACGTCAGAGAAACCGCCCCCCCTCCGCCCGCCCCATCCCCGGTCCTCGTCCCGCAAGGTGAACTCACAAGACAGACGGGAGCCATCTGCCGCCCAGCGGGGCTCCGCTTGGGCTCACTAATTGGCTTTTTCATCTCGATTCTGTCTCTGTCCTCCCCTGAAAGCCAAGGCCAGGCGCTGGGCACCTGGCACCGGCTCGGCAGTGACAGCTGTGGCCCAGGGGCCCCAGGCCATGGCGGGCGCCCGGCCAGGAGCCTCTGATGGCACTGGGGCTGAGGGGCAGAGGACTTTGTTCGCCGCAGGGGGCACCTTCCCAGCCGACTCACAGAGGTCCGTAAACCCCTAAAGCAGTGGTGGGAGGGGAGAGGCAGTTCAGGGAGGGGAGAGGTGGTTCGGGGCACTTCCGAGTCGTACAAAAGCGGGAGCGTCTTGGAAAATCCGGGATGTGCGTTCAGCAGGGCAGAGATGTGGCATCCCTGCGGCAGGGCTCGGTCCCATTTGCAGTGGGGACCAGGCAGCAGCACCCACACCCAGAGGCCCGGGACCCCATACCCAGGCGGCGGGTGGGCTGTCCGTCTGCGGGCTGGGGTGGGGAGCCGGCAGGAGTGGGGGCCGGGCCTGCACGGTGGTGCCCAGGTCCCTCGTACTTCCCCTGGGAGACTAGCTTGTTCCTTGACCCAGGACGACCAGGCAACTCCACCTGGGACCCTCTTGGGCGTCACAGGTGGGTGGGGCGCTCACCCTCCAGCGGGGGTGGGGACGTCGGAGGAGGGGATTTCTGGATGGAGGTCATTTGTGGTCACAGCGTAAGGGATGTATCCTCAGTCTGTCGTCTTAACTTTGCCTTTTTAAAATGCTTCCTTGCTGTTTTGCCGACTTTATCTTCGTCTGTGAACTGACACTTCCTTTTACAAACCTCCCACAGTGTTCTGGGACCTGCGTGCCCTTTTAAGACGTTACTTAAGCTCTAATTGTCACAGCCACCGCGATGCTGTGCCTTCTCAGGGCTCTGCCGCACCCACACGCATCCGCGCCTTTGTGACTGTGGCTTGGAGGGCTGGCACTGCCTTCGAAATAGACACAAAATATTTTGATCTCTGCTTTCAGTTTTATTCGACACGTTCACACAAATTTATTTTATAACACGAAAATGCCTATTTTTTCTACCATTGAAGTAGTATAAGTGCTCATCGTAGAGAACTGAAATAAGAAAGGGAAACAGGTGCCCTGGTGGTGTGGTGGCTTCGGTGCTCTCAGCGCCACGGCCTGGGTTTGATCCCCGCTCAGGGAACCAACCAAAAAACCAAAAAAAAAAAAAAAAAAAAAAAAGGTGGCGGGGAAGAGGAAGCGAGTTGCAAAGCCGCGAGGCTGCACTGACCACAGATCCTTCCGCTAGGACCACTGGTCGTGCTATTTACAAACACGTTTCAGGGAAGAATGCCTTCAGATCCGTTTCCAATGTTCAAACACTGCCAAGTCGTGCACGTCGCTTCTGACGAGCCTATCGGGGGGCAGGGTCAGCCCCCCAAGGTGACCAGCTGTGACGCTAACCAGGACCTCCCCACACTGGCCCCGTGAACCCTTTCGGACACAGAAACCCACCCTCGGTGATGAGCCACAGGGTCAGCGCGGACGGATGACCCAGCTCCAGGAGCGGTTTGTAAGCATCTGCCCACCTTCCTCCCAGCTCTGGGCAGAGGCGTGGGGTGAGGGCACAATTCTGTTCTAGACTGAAGAAGATAACCTGGAGCTAAAATAACCTATTTCCCACATCACCCTGGGAGGGGAGGCCTGGTGGCATGTACCAGCCACGTCGTGTTTCTCGGTCACGTCGGACGTTTTTTCGTCATCTGTCATGAACAGGGGAGATGGCTCTCGACTCTTGGCACACCTGCTGGCCCCTCCTTGGCCATCTCAGCACCGTGGGCTGCTGTCTTCACGACCGATGCACAGCGCCCACCGCTGAGCAGCTGCCAGGTTGCATCCCTTCCTCATCAGACCTCGGGCTTGCTCTGTCATTGCCACGCCTGCTTCCCATTTGCCTGACTTCCTGTGCACAGTCTCTCACTCTCTCCACACCCGCCACGGTCCCCTCAGCACCACTCCTCGTGTGGTTGACAGTCCCAGGACTCCCGCACGCCAGTTCGGTCTCCATGAGATGCTGTCCAGCCCCCCTGCTCCGCCAGGTGCTCAGGGTCTTTCTGAGAGGTGGGCACAGAAGGTCCACAGTGTCTCCGGTGTGCCCTCATTAGTAGTTCGGCTGGGTATAAAACTCTGGAATCAAAAGAATTTCCTCCTTGACATTTTGAGTCAGTTTTTCATTTCCTTCCAGATTCTAAACTTGCCGTTGGAACGTCGGATGCTATTCTTACTTCCGGTGTTTCTGCTGTGGCCTATTTTTCTCTCTGGAGGTTTTGACAGGTTTCTCTTGTTCCCGACATCCTGAAATTTCCAGGACCTCACTGTGGAGCCGGGTGTTCTGCTCTGTGGCACCACTGTGTCACTTCCTCAGCATTGACAGGGCAGGGGTCTCAGGAGCTATGGGGCCCCTAGAGGAGAAGGGGCCTCAGCACACCCCCCCACCCCCCTGGTGGCACCCCTGCAGAGAGAAAGGCCAAGGTAGGTGTCATGGCCCCCAGGGAGCAAAACAGGTCCCTGATGTCCAAGCACCTTTCCTGCCCTAAATGAGCCCCACTGAGTTCAGACTCCGTGAGAGCTGCCAAACGGCACCGCTGCTCTGGGGTCTTCGTTGGGTGATGCGTGCGGCGCCCAGCATCCCTGTGTTCCCTCGCGCGTGCTCGCTCTGTCCTGAGTTTTGGCGTCGTTCTCAGGCTGATTTTACAAAAATAACCTGTGGGGTTCCCCCTTCCCTTTCCCTTCCAAGAACATTCTAAATATCATTGGGATTATCTGCCTTGCATGTTTGAAAGCTCCATCTGTGAAGTCGCAGACTGACGACCGTTTTCACAAAGTCCGCTGTGCTCGGGGTTTTGCGTGAGCGAGGACAGTGTGCGCGGTGCGCCGCGTGACCACGCGAATGTCCGCCCAGGCTGCCACGCTCTGCCGTCTCGGGAGCCTGACTCGTCTCCCTGACTGGCACCTGCCGCTGGCGTCGTCTTTCCAGCTCGGGAGGCTTGAGGTGCAGGCGTGACCTGCGTGTGTGCCCCCACCCCCCCGACTTGGAGATGTGGCATCGGGGACTGTGCAGCGCTGGTGGCGCCTTGGGCTTGGCCAGATGGAGGCCTCGGCCTCGTCCCTCCAGGTCCCAGACGTGCAGCTGCTGTGGGTTGGAGCCCGTTTGTCACTAGCTTTCACACTCACCAGGACCCGGGGGTGGCCTCGCTCCTGCAGCCCCGATGTCTGTGCTTCCTGTTCTTTGCTGCGATACAATACACGCAGCATCAAATCCTCCATTTAACCGTGTCCGAGTGCCCGGCTCCGTGGCATTGGGCACAGTTGCACTGTCGTGCAGCCACCACCTCCGCCTCTGCGCTTCAGGCCGCCCGCAGCTCGTGGGGGTACGTGCCTGGGAGGTGACCCGTGCCCACCGAAAACCGACGCCCACTCTGTCTCCAAAGGAGTCCGCCCGCAGGTGCAGACGCGGCAGCCACGGCCCGCTGCGGCCTGCGCGGAGGCCCACGGGAAGGAAGTGGAGGGGCGGGGCGTAGCTCCCGGAGCGTCTTGCACGCGGAGTTCCGCGGAGCACGCAGGTGTCTACGGCTGTGATTGGTTGCGTGGAGCTGGGAGCTCCTCCCATGAGCCCTAGCTCCGCCCACAGGCCGCCCGCGGCTGGATTGCTCGCCATTCCCCTCCTCTCCGTGCCTGCTCCGCCGTCGGGCGGGTCTGTGTTTAACCTGGGAGCCCCCGCCCCACGCTGTCCCACGGACGCCCCGCTTCGCGTCCCCCGGGGCGGTGCACGGCGCCCACTCCACTCTTCCCGCCGGCGCGCGCGTCTGTCCCTAGTTCTGTACCGGCGCGCTCACGGGGGTGCTGTGCGCTGCGACACCCCCCCCAGGATCTCACGGTGCAGGCGTCTCAGGGTGCAGGTGTGGTGTGAGCCTGGTTCGTGACCCCCCCCCTCCAAGCCGCCTTCTGTCTTTCAGTGATCCCCAAAACATGGGGATGCTCATCCTGAGGGTTCCTTGTTGCCTGCGGTGCACCACCCCACGGTGCCTCCGGGCGGTTCTCGTGGGGGGCCGATGTGAAGAGTGCCGACACGCCCGTCCCCGTCCCCACCCGTGTGTCAGCTTACCTGCCTGTTTCTCCCAGGTAAGGGCCTAGAGGTGGAGTTGCGGGGTTGATTCACTTTATAAGAAGCCGCCAGATTGCCTCCCAAAGGGGCTTTGCCAGGCGTTTACCCCGCCACGGTGGCCCCACCTGCACAGGTGTGGTCTGTCCTCTTTATTTTGGACACTGAGGAGGTGTGTGGTGGTGTCTCCTGGGAGCAGGCCCGCAGCCCACCTGACGGATCGTGGTGATGAGCTATCCGTGATACCCACGGTCACCTTTTCGTGTACTTACTGCTGGAGTGTCCTTCCAGCCTTTAGTCTAGTTTGGAAATCAGGTGGCTTGTGTTCCTGTGATTGAGTCATGGGATTCGTTCTGTCCTCGGGGCATGCGAGAGCCTTCTCAGATCCCTGCTTTGTAAGTGTAGTCTCAGGCTGTGGCTCGCCGTTCCGTCTCACCCAACAGTGTCTTTTGAAGGACAGACGATTTTAATAAACGTTGGCGAAGTCCGGTGTTCATAAACGGATGAAGTCAGTTTTTTCTTTTAAGGTTTATACGTTTTGTCATTTGTGTAGGAAGTCTTTGCCTAAGGCATGGTCACAGAGATTGTTCTCATATGGCTTCTTCCAGAAGTTTCTTAATTTTAGCTTTTACAGTTAGGTCTACAGTTGAGCTTTGGGTAAGGTGTGAGGTCAGCCAAGGCATGGCCACTTGTGGAAAGACTCCTCTTCACTGAATCATCTTCACACTCAAGTGGCCATGGGCAGGTGCGTCCCCCCCCTGGACTTGGCTCTGAGCCGTCGGCCCACACGTCTGTCCTTTGCCAGCACCCCACTGTCTGGGTCACCATCCATACCATGTCGTCTGCTCTCGGTCTTCTGCCATCTCCAAGTTTTAGAATCAGCTGGTGCATTTGGTTGGAAAGCCTCCTTGCACTTTGATCAGATGGCACTGGACCTGGAGCTCCGTCCAGGGGAAGCTGGCCCCAAAGCAGTGCTGAGGACTCGGACGTGGCATCTCTCGGCACACTCAGATCTTCTTCTGTTTCTCTCAACAAATCTGTAGTTTTAGGTGAGGCGGGCTTGCACGTCTATAAAAAAATGGAGCTTTTTCATGCTTTTGTCAGTGTTGTCAGGGGACTTGTTTTTAAATCGCATGCCTTTGTTTTCTGTTCGTTGTTCATTGATCTTGTATCCTGTGACCTTGCTCCGTGCCCTTGGTTCTAGTACTGATTTTGTAAATGCCTTCAGATTTTCTGCACAGATGACCATGCCATTCACTGCCTCTTCCTTATCAATCGCATGCCTTTTACGTGTGTTCTGGCTGTGGTGCCACGCCTAGGTGTCCCGTGGGTGGGAGCCGGGTGGGGGGTGGGGGGTGCACACTGTTCTTGAGCGGAGAGGACAGTGTTCACTGTCTCATCACGGGCTTGGTGTTTGCTGAGGTTTTATTTGTGGCTCAGTGTGAGATGCACATCCCTTAAATGTTTCTGTTGTTTGTTTTTTGGAGTTTTTTTTTTCTTCTGCCATCAGTAAGAAAGTTACTTCTTTAAAGAATATCCAAATGATGGCAATGTCCAGAAAAATTTAACAGGTTTATTTAAAATCATTATAAGGTTGAACTGCTGAAACTTTTGACTTGCATTAATGCTTTATGTGTGCACATTTATATTAAAAATTCACAAATGAAAACGGAAAAACTGCCAATGCCTGATTTCTGCCCCTACTTTTCCACTTGCAGTCGTAAGCATCGGTAACTTTTGACCCCATGGAAAAAAAACAAAACTAAACGAACGTTCAGGACCAGCAATGACAGGAAGAAGATAACTTTTTTTTTTTAAAGAATGAAACGTTTCCCATCGTGGTGGATTCTTAAGCACGGCCTCCATGTGTGCGGTGTGCTGCCTGGGTGTCCTTTGGCACACTTGTTACACGTCTGGCACACACAGCACACAGGCTGGTGTCTTCACAGAGGCGGACGGGCAGGCCTCACCTGCCTCCTGCCCGGCACCAGCACCCTGGAAACGTGGATGTGCTCTGCAGTGCTGAGCACGTTCTCGCAAGACGAAGGCGTGACGAGTGATAAGCAGGAAGTGAAACTGGCCTTATTGGAGGGAAGTTTGCACATCAGGGCAGTGGCTCCTGACGACGGCTCCTTTCATGGAGGGCCCCAGGTCCTGGGCCTGTAGCGATGAGGCTCTGTCACCCCTCCAGGAGAGGGTGCACTCGCAGGGGCGGCTTTTATAGCCCCGTGCTTCCCCACCGGGGGATCTGCGGGTGGTCTGCTTCTACCAGCCGTGCAATGGAGACCCCTTACTCACCTCCCCATTCTGCTGGAGCTCAGTGAGCTGGAGGTGGTGCTGTCATTAAACAGCAACTGCAGGGCGCCCACCGCTGCCAACACAATCTCTTCAATGTTTTACATTCAGAATTCGCGAGATACGTGCGCAGCACCGACCATGAGCTGGCAGCGCCTGGGCGGGGGGCGTGTCGCCTGGGCTGTCCCAGTCCCTGACAGGGAGCCCGGCACCAGCGCAGGTGCTGGAAGGCAGAGCTGGGTGATGGGGTGGAGGGTGACGGATGTGTGGTGTTACTAGGAGCCTGGCTCCCCCGCCCCACTGAGGGGAACCCGGTTCCTGCTCCCACCTCCGTCCCTGACCCCCGTCTGAGCCCCATGGCTCTCCACGCTGACGCCCTGGGCTGCCTCCCTCCGCTGGCCACACCGCACACCCCCAGCCCCTCCCTTCGTGTGTCCGGCCAGCTGGCGGGGGCCTTCACCTTTCTGCGCGCAGCTGTCTTGGTTGTGGGTTTCCCAGAAGCTCCTGTTTAACTCAGGAGCTTGACCGCGATCACACTTACTCCTAACTCAGCTGGGGGACAATGCTCATCTTCACGCGATGGCGTCTCCACGTGTGGACAGCATGACGCCAGCGGCTTCAGCTTCCACACGCGGCCTGTGGTCGACATTAGGGGGAGCCGGACTAGTGTGCAGGGAGCTCTTCTTACACCCGTGCAAATCTCTCATTACTTCAGAATGGGGTTTTGTGGGTTTTTTTTAATGTGGGTGGTTCCCTGGCTGGAAATGGAACTCAGGCCGCAGCGTTGAGAGCGCCGAAGCCTTGGCCACTGTGCCACCGGGGAACTCCGGGGTTTCAAAGTCAACGTTAATGTGCCTGCGAGTGACATATGCATCGTGTCCCGCATGATGGTGTAGTTCCGCGTTCTGACCACTGGGTGGCCTGCGTGTGCGCGGTGCTCTGGGGAAGCGCGAGGTTGGGAAGTGGGTCCGAGTTCTGGGGGGGAACGCGCCCCGCAGGCCTGCAGAGTGGGCGGTGGGTGTGATGTCAGCAGGGGCAGTGAGGGAGGAGGACCCCGGTGGCGCAGGCGCCCTGTGAACGTTGCTGAGTGGCTCTCTGTTGGGGGATTTCTGTGTGACGCCCCTGAGTACGGGACCTGCTGCCCCCGGAGGTTTATCTGTGTTGGGGGGCGGGGAGCACCAGCCCGAGCGCTCTAGTCCCCACTTGTCACCGCGGGAAGCTGAGCTTCTCAAAGAGAGGAGGTGGGGCCGGCTCCCAGGACCCTGCCTCCACGCCTGCGTGGCAAGGCCCACGCTGACCCCGTGGGGGACCTCAGTGCGACTGCTCGGTTCCTGTCGCCTGGTCTGGAAGCGTGAGGGGCGGGGCCTCTCTTCCCCAGCGTGGTGGTCTTCCTGCGGAGGCGCGGGGCCAAGGGCAGAGGCTGTGGGGCAGACACGCTCAGGCGCTGCCCTTAGCTTCCCCTACGCCCCCCACCACCAGGCCACCCCAGCCCCACCGCCCCCGCCTCGGGGGCAGGAAAACACGCACGTTGGGCCTCTGCGGGGAAGGAGGCCCCTGCAGTGCTGCTGCGGGGGCAGAGCCAGGCAGGGCTCCGGGGCGTGTCCGCGTGGGGCGGGGCTTGTGGCGTTACCCAGGGTCACGCCGTCGCCGCCCCAAGAGCGCAGTCCACTTGGACAGCGACTGTGTGAAGCCATGCTCCCCACCCCTGGACTAGGAGCGGTCCCCCAGCCCCCCAGAGCTGCCCCTCGTCTGCTAGTTCCTCCCTTGGCCTTCCCTTACCCCTCTGGCCAAGTGGACGCCCCCCGTCCCCAGAGCTCACGTGGGGGCTGGGGACTGTGACGACACTCAGAGCCGGAAGGGCCGGGCAGCCCGCAGGGCCGGCAGCTGGTAGGGCAGAGCTCGGAACACAGTGGGCGCTCAGTAAATGCGTTTGGATTCCTGGAGCCATGGGCCATGTGACGCATTGGAGGGGCAGCTGTAGGGACCAGTTAGGGAGCCCCTTCGGCCCCCCAGCCCCCACCTTTCCCTCCCAGGAGAGAGGGCCACCTCCACCTTCAGACGCCTGCACTTTGCAGGGGGAGAGCCACTGGTCCCTGTCGCCTCATCAGTGTGAACTGGCTTGTCCTACGGAGTTTGCGAAGGCGCCGCGGGCACCGACAGGCCGGGGGGCGGGGGGAGGTCGCAGCTGCTGCGGGGATTGTGGGGTTCGTTCCTGCCTCCCCCGCACACCTGCCAGAAACATGGGCAGCGGCCGGAGGCACGCAGACAGGTGCTGGCCTAGTTTCCCGGGGGGACTGTGAGGCGAGTGGGTAAGCGACTCTGTGACCCAGTTCCCCTTCAGTCATTGACCCGAAATCTGCTTTACAAAATGTTGCGGAAGTGGCTGAAAACTGACCCTCAGTTTGTCCGGATCGGTGCCCTTGGCCAAGCCACCCGTGCTCACGGGACAGCGGTGGCAAGCTGGCACGGCCCTGCCCACCCGCCACGACCCAAGGTGGTTCCGGGCAGTCAGAAGGCCCCCATGGCCCAGGGCTCAACCAAAAAGTTGTCGTCGTCCCACCAGCGGCCGGTGGCCTTCCCAGCGACCCCCTCAGCGCACACCGGGGTGCGTCCCTCCTGAGTACCCAGCAAAAGCAGCGTTTGGCATCCCCCGCCCCCTGGCCGGCTCGGGGGCCTCTCCACGGGCCCAGGCGCACCGTGGTGCCCAGGACTTGGAAATGGAGAATCCGCGCTTGGAAAGCAGGGCCTCCCCGCAGGGCGCGATGCGCACCCCGGAGACAGGCGCGATGCGCACCCCGGAGACAGGCGCGGAGGGGCGGCGGCGGTCGCATCCACCCACGCAGCCTTGTCGCGGGGACTCTCGTGCTCCTCCGCGTCCCAGTGCAAATGTGGACTCGGCCAGCGTGGGCAGTGTCCCCGGAGGCTCCTGAGAGGACCAGAGGAAGGGGGGGGGGCAGCGAAGCGGGGTGGCGGGAAGACCCCCGTGAACACGGCTCGTCCCCAGGGAGCACGGGGCGCGCCGGCGTCCGTGTGCGCGTGCGCGGGGTCGCCCCGCGGGGCTGGCTGCTCCAGGCCGAGGGCACGACGCGCAGTGCGGGCCCCTCTGCGCTCCCAGATGCCTCTGCGCCCGGACCCGCGGGGCCGCCGTGCTCCCTGGAGCCGCCAAAGGGCCCGCGCTGCCCGCGAGCCTGCCGCTCCGAGGCTGTAATTACACGACAGTGTCCCGTGGGCCGAGGCACAGGGGGCGCCCGGGGAGGCGTTCGTTGCTGCCCGCGAATCAGGAGCTCATGAGCCAAGAACAATCGGGGCCTTCCCGCCGCGCCGCTGCGCCCGGGCCGCGCCCGTGGCCAGTCCTTCCGCCGCAGGGCAGGGGCCCAGAGAAGGCACCTGGCAGCTCCTGCAGGAGCGCGCGCGCAGCCACGCACGGAGCTTCCCTTACAAACAGCCCTCAGTCCCCTCCCACCCGCGGGCACGCACCAAGGCCACGCTTCGCTCTCTGCACGGAAAATGCCAGAACCGACGCGGTGCGGGGTCGCCGCAGTGCCATCCCCTGACGGGCTGCCCTCACGCACTCGCTCTCTTGCTCCCAGGGGCCACCAAGGACATGGGCAAGATGCTCGGGGGCGACGAGGAGAAGGACCCTGACGCGGCCAAGAAGGAGGAGGAGCGCCAGGAGGCGCTGCGGCAGGAGGAGGAGGAGCGCAAGGCCAAGTACGCCAAGATGGAGGCGGAGCGCGAGGCCATGCGGCAGGGCATCCGGGACAAGGTGGGAAGACGGCCCCGACCCGGGGACCCCATCCCTGGGCTGGCGGTCGGGGCACCCCCAGGGGCCACGCAGAGCCTCCCTCTGGCCCCCGCTCTTTGCCCGGCTCCTTTGAACCTTTGGATGCCCACTCCGCAGAGTTGCGGGGAGCAGGGCACATGGAGGCACTGCACCCCAGGGGTCCCTATCTGACACACGGGGCTTCGTGGGGACTGGTCCTGCCCTCTTGGGTTGTGGCTTATGCGGGACAGGCTCCCCGCCCCAGGGAGTCACCCCCAGTTCTCCCAGGAGAGACCGGGTGGGAGGGGTCTTCGGCCTGCGAGGGCTGGCTGGGGGGTGGGCTCATCTGGGGGGCGCCCCCGGCCCCTGCGGAATGGGGTATTGAGAGCATCGTGCCTGTTGAACAGGGAAGATGAAACCCGAGTGACAGCCAGACCCGCGTGTCCAGAGCAGCCACGGGCCACAGGTGGCCAGTGCCCCAGGGGCGAGTCCTCTGGCGGCCAGGCTGGAGGGTCGATGAGGGAAGGACAGCCGTCCTCCGACCTGGCCCCTGGGGCTGGTGCCCCTGCTCGTCCGGGGAGACCCGGCTGCACGCCAGGCGGGAGGAGGAGGGCCCTCCCGTGGGGGCTCCGTAGCGTGCAGACTGGTGTGGGCGCGTGTGCACTCCGAGCCCGTGGCCTCCCAAGGTCCTTAAGGCCACAGCATCTGCGATGCTTGGCCACCGCCCAGGCTGCCTCCTTGGTGAGAGGCTCGCGTGGCCGTGGAGGCGCTGCGTCCAGGGGCCTTGGAGGGAGGCTTGGTTCTTCCTGCTCCCAGCCCTGACACGGCGTCCTGAGGGGCTCTCGGGGGTGCCTGGGCTGCAGGGCGGGAGCCCGTGGGTTCTGCCTCAGTGTACCCCGGGAAGCCCAGCACATCCAGCCTGATGCGGAAGCCCGCCCCCGTAGGTGGGGCAGCGCCGGTGGGGTGCCTGCAGGTCTCTGAGCCCACAAGGGCCCCCACATAGATGGGGTGTGAGGGCCATACTCCCCGTGGTCCCGCGGTGCGTCACTGAATGCCTTCTTCCTGCGGACCTGCTGAAAGTTCAAGTGGATTCTGTTGTGACAGCTGCTCACAACCCCCACCGTCCACCCCGCAGTGCCCCGCACCAGGGGGCTCCCACGGAGGGCTGTGCGAGCCGTGCTGGGAAGAGCCAGGAGATGTGCACCCTCAACCAGGGAGGCTGTGCTGGGGGGGCGGGGCATTGGCGGGGAAAAGGGGACAGAGCGGCCAGAGGAAAACACTCGTGGGTCGGGCAGCTCAGGAGGGGTCGACACGTGGAGCTGGAGCCGTCTGGCCCCCTCACGACTCCAGCCTCCAGGATTTGGTCCACCCCTCCCTGGCGAGAGCCTTTCTCTCAGCAGGGAAGTGGCCCCCCCGCCCCAGTTCCCCCCAAGTTGGGAGCGCGCGTGGGTGGAGAGGCTGCGCCCCCACGGTGTGGGCTGCAGCCAGAGCGGCCCCCTTGACCATGGAGGGCGGGGCGCCCCCTAGTGGTCAGTCTGGGGAGCTGAGCGCCGGCACCTTCCGCCCTCAGGTCCCTGCGGAGTCCCCGGCGATGCCCGCAGGTGCCCCAAGTCCTTCTCCGGCGGGGTGTGCCCAGGGAACCCCTCCCCTGCACTCCAGCTGTGGTGCCCCCAGACGGCCCTCGCTGGGCTCCGGTCGCCAGACCGGCTTCCTCCAGCACGCCCCGCCCCACGTGCCTCCTGAGAGCTCCGAGAAAAGGGGACGGAGCTGCTCGGTCCAGGGCCCCCGAGGGCCGAGGTCACGTGTCCTCTGGGGCGTCCGGCTTCCCAGGCGACCTCGGACGGGGACGCGGAAGTGGGCATGCGTGGTGGGCAGAGCCTCCGCCTCCCCATCCCGGGACACAGGCCCACCTGCGTGTCATTTGCATACGCACCGCCCAGTTTGCATACGTATTTACTGATTTGCATGGCACCCCGAGGTTTGAGGTGTCCAGCGCCCGCATTCCACAACTTGGAGCCAGAGCCACAGCCGTCCCTGCGTCCGGCGGGGAGGTCTCAGCCCACCCGGTCGCGCGCAGCCCCTGAAGTCACTCGAGGCTCGGTCTGAAGCGCTGGGCGTGATTGCCGATTATTAGTCGTTCGATCGAATTACAGATTGTCGCGCTAATGAGCACCCGCGTCGCCTCGGCCAAGAAACGTGGGTCGGGGTCCCGGCCGCCTCAGCTGTCACCGTGATGGCTGGGCGCCTCCGTGGTCAGTGTCTCTGGTGAACAGCCGTCGATGGAGCCTGGCTGGGCATTTGTGTCTGGACCTTGGAAGCTCCCAGCCAGACGCCAGCAGAGCCAGACTCTGGGGTGTGCCCCCTGCCCCCCACCCCATGCCCAGGAGCCCCACCCCGCGGAGTAGCCACGCCCCACCCTCTGGTCCAACCTTGGAGCCTGAGGGGAGTAACTGGGCTGGGGGCTGGGGTCTCCTTCCTGGACCCCAGAGCGGAGGACCCCGACACTGCCCCCGCCCCAACCCCTGAGTTCCCTCCCCTGGTCTGGGGCTCCCTCTGCCCAACCGAACACCCCGCGTTCCCACACTGCACACGGGACCCCACTGTCCCTCGCGTGTTCCCCTGAGCGCATGGCCCTTCGTGGAGAGTGTGAGGGCGTGCTCCCGTCCTGCGCGAGGCGGCAGCCGTGGGGCTCCCTGCGCCCGGCTGGCGGGAAGCGCTCCCGGGTCTGACCTAGTTTCTGGCGCCTCTGTCCCCCGCCCACGCTCTGCCCACAGGACCCCGAGCCACACGTCGCTCCCTCCCCTCTGTGCCCTGTGGCGCTCTCCCGGTGAGGTCCTCCCGGAGCGGTCACCCAGGGGAAGGGCCCTTGCCCGCGTCCCAGGGATGCAAAGTGCCTGCTGCTCAGGTCATTCTCGGGGGTGCCCTCATGCCCCTCAAGACCCAGCGCGCCTGGTTCAGGGGGTACAGGGGGCTTTGGGATGCTCAGGGTCCTTGCTGGAGAAGCATGGACGACCCTCGTCCTCTCCCCTCAGCGGTCTGCAGGTGCGCGGGGGCGCGGGGCGGGGGGCCGGGAGCTGCTTCCTCCTCTCGGACTGCTGAAGGTGGCCTTTGCCTCCCCCAGTGCCTGAAGCCATCCACAGCCTCAGGCGCGGAGAGGGGTACAGGCTGGGGGTGGGGCACAGCCAGCCCCTCAGTCTGAAAGCAGAGGGAAGGCCCCCCCCCCCCACTTCCAGCAGAACACACTTGGTTGGGGAGGGACAGACGAGGAGGGGTCGATGGGGGAGGGGGGCACAACTCGGGCATGTGGCTGTGACCTCCTGTCCCCTGACCGGGCTGCATGGGGCCCGCCAGCCAGAGGCCGTGGGTTCAGTCCACCACCACCCGGCGCTCCCGCACCCCAGCGTCCCCGCGGGCGGACAGCCGCCCCCGCACTGGCCCTCCGCCAGCTCTCGAGGCCCCTGCAGCGCAGCGAGGGCGCGGGCCTCGGGGTCCCAGGACGCGGCGGTGGGCTGGGGACCCTGACCCTGCCCTGTCCCCGCAGTACGGCATCAAGAAGAAGGAGGAGCGCGAGGCCGAGGCCCAGGCCGCCATGGAGGCCAACTCGGAGGGCAGCCTGACGCGGCCCAAGAAGGCCATCCCGCCCGGCTGCGGCGACGAGCCCGAGGAGGAGGACGAGAGCATCCTGGACACGGTCCTCAAGTATCTGCCGGGGCCGCTGCAGGACATGCTCAAGAAGTAACGCCCCGCCTCGCCCGGGACCCCCGCCCCGCGCCCCCCGCGCCCCGCCCCGGCCGCGCCCTCCGCGGAGGCCCCGCAGGGCCGGCGGGAGCAGAGTGCAGCCCCCCAGCGCCAATATAAGCCATAGCCCTGAGTCCTGCCGCCCCCGCCCCCTCACTGCCATCGCGCCGCCGCCGCCGCCGGAGGGGCGCCTGACCCCCAGGGCCTCCCGTCCGCACGCGGGCTGGACCCTCCCCCAGAGCCTGGACCGCCCGCTACCGCTCCGCCCTCCACCGCCCACCCAGCGCGTCCGAGGCCCGGGCCACCGGAAGGGCCAGCCCCGCGGCCACCCCGAGGTGCGCGGTTGCTGCGTGGGTACGCGTTGGTCTGGGCCCACACTCAGGAGCACAGCCATAGGGGGTGGGGGGCTGGGAGGGGCGAGCGCGTGCCCGGGGCCCCACCCGTGGGGCAGGGGCGGAAAGCCCCGCCTCGTCCGGGTCAGCCCGGCCCCCCCATCCTGTCCCCCGTCACTGACACCCGGTTGCTGGATTCCTGCACCTCCCCGTCCGTCGGCTGCCCCCCTCGCTCCATCGGAACCGTCACATTCACTGTCGCCCGTCTGTCCTCCCGTTTTGGCCCCTCCCCCGGAAGGCTTCGCTTCTTACGAATGCCACGGCCCTTTTTTAAGGGAAACAAAGCAATACGACTGCGGGGGGGCAGCTCCTGACCCCCCCGAGTGTGGCGCGCGCGCAAAGAGTCCCCCACAGCCCCCCCCATGGCTCGCGCTCCCCGGCCGAGCCCGCCGTCTGCCCTCCCCGCGGACGTCCACCCCGTCCCCGAGAGCCCGGGACCCGAGCGCCCCGCCGCGCCTGCAGGTGTGCGTCCCTGTGCGCCTGCGCCCGTGCGCTCCGCGGGGAGGCGGTGGCCTCGCGCCCCGAGCTGGGGGCAGCAGGCGTCCTTGCGTGTCGCCAGGATTAGACAGCGGTGCGCTGTGTCTGGGCCTCCCCCGACCCTCCCTTTCGCCTCTTCGTTTAATTTGCATCACAATGTGTTGAATCTCAGGTAAACGAGGTCTCCTGTACGTGGGGAGTTTATCTGGACGGAGAGCCTGTGGCCTGGCCCCGGGCGCTTCTGTCCCAGCAGAGGTCCGTCTGTCACCTGTTCGGGGCCCGGGCGGCCGCCATCGCTGTTTAGAGAAGCCATACAATTAGACGGCAATACTAGCGCGGACGCCCGTGCGCTCGCCAACCCCGCCCCCGCCCCGTGCGCCCTGCGACCCTCCCGGTTTCACGTCTTTTTAAAAAAAATGCCTGTTTTCACACTTTAAAAAGCCAGCTCTGCGCGGACAGGGCGTCGTCTCGTAGAAACCCCGCATCCCGGCAAGGGGCGCCCGGAGCAGCCGAGCTTTGCGTAGAGACCGTGGATGTCGTCTGTCCGTCTGTCCTTGCGCCTGCGCCTCCTCCTGCATGTCGGGGGCGTCGCGTGTGTTCTCTCCGGATGGAATCACAGCCAATAAAGCCACCGTGATTTCACGCTCTTGTCTCCACAGTCCCGCCTGCGCGTAGGCGGCCGTGGCAGGGCCCATCCCACAGAGCCACACCCTCCTGGTGCGGTGGCCCGACCCTCCCCTACCCCCACCCCCACCCCCGTCGCAGGCAGGGTTTCCCCACCGCCCCGACCCAGATTCACCCCGCCTGACCCTTTCTCCCTAAGGCAGCCCCAGACAGAGTCACGTCCACGTACGATGCAGACCAGACCCTCAGGCCTTCCCCTGGCCCCGCACCTGCAAGACCCACCGCAGGCCACACGTCGGGCCCACCCCGGAAACTCCTGCACAGCCCTGGGGGTCCTGCCCTGCTCTGTCCTGCGCACTCGGGGAGGCCTCCGCACCCCACGGCGGCTCTGGGCCCGGCCCGGCTGAGCTCAGACCAGGTGCAGGTGGGAACTGCTTGGCCTTGGGCACCCTACCTAGCCAGGGAGTGGCCTTGCTGTCTGTCTTGTGGGCCCTGCCCCTGCGCAAAGCAACCGCAAGGTGCTGCAGCTACTTGTGTTCCCAGAAAGGCCTTTGACCTCCCTTCCGGGGGCCTCTTTCCAGGGGCGTGGCAAGTCTGGGGCGCCCGTGAGCTTTCTCGCTCTGCTGGCTGGGAATGCACCCGGAGCCCCGCCTGCCCGCCCAACCCTGCCGCCTGCACCCCGCCCACCGAGCTGCCAGGGAGCCTTCGCCCCTGCGCCTCTGCCTCCGATGCTGGGGGGCTGGTAGGGAGGGAATGGCTCCCCACGAGCATATGATGGAGGGGGTTTCCCATCCCCCTTCTGCTGCCTGCACCACCCACCCCTAGGTCCAAAACCCACCCATAAGCCTTTGCAGCCCACTCCATGGCTTTGGGTTCTGCACGCCACCCCCAGCAGGGCTGCTCTTAAAAGGGCACTCACCATTGAGCCTCCCGCCCCCGCCCCCCACGCAGGGCAGCCTGGACCTGGCTCGGTCTTGAGCAGTGACCCGAATGGACCTGGTGACCTGGCGCGCCTTACCTCAACCCTGGCCAGACCCCTGAGGTGCTGGTGTCCAGCCCCACCAGGTGCTGACCCTCAGGCACTGAGGTGCGGTCCCTTCCTCCTGGAACTGATTTTCCGGGGGCCAGAGGCGCAATGAACAAGTCTACGAGCCCAACGGGGATTTCCTCTGGGTAGGGAACCGGGCAGGATAGGGTGCAGAGGACGGTGCGCCCACCCCCGCCTGGGGGATGTGTGTGCAGAGACCCCGGGAGAGAACGGAGGGGGACCCGCGGGCCTCAGAGGAAGAGCATCCCAGGCAGGGTACCAGCCTGCCTGGGCCCTGAGGCAGCAGCTGCCCCGGGCATTTGAGCGGTGACCAGGCCACACTGCTGCTCAGCAGACGTCACCTGCATTTTGACAAAGCAGACACCTGGGCACTGGGCACCCTCCTCAGCCGTCCCCCACTCCGTCGACAGGACCGCCATGGCCCGTCTCTGATGCCCGCTCTGTGCCCTGGGCCTGTCTCCTCTCCTCTCTGCTCCTCCCCGGTGACCTGCGGGGAGCTGCCTGAGCCACAAGCCACTTAGCCACCAAGGCCGTCAGGACAAATGTTTAAAGGTCTGGCAATTAAGGCCCAGGTGTCCAGTTCTGCTAATCCGCGGCCAGACGAACCCTGCTGTCCACAGTCGCAGCCGGCGGGGGCCGGCGCCACCTGTCTGCCCTGGGCACGCTCCACCCTTGACTCAACCGGTCCCGCAGGTAGCGAGGGAGGGGTCGGCTGGGGTTGGACTCGCGGGGGGCCCCCGCGGGGAGCAGCGCCTCATCACAGGAACCCCGCTCAGCGCCGCTTGGGCTGCACGCTGGAACCAGGGAGGCACCGGGGCCTGGCGGGCAGGTGGGCATCTTGCGCACACAGACGCCCTGGGGTCCCTCCAGGCCCCGCTCCACTGGCCTGAGCCCATCAATGTCTGTGAGGCTGGCCGCCGCGATTGGCTCCAAGGGACACACGCTGGACCCTGGCCAATCAGGACCCGGGAGATGCCAACGCTGTGTGGGGCACGTGGAGGGTCCACGCGGCCGACCTCGCGTCGATCCCTCCAGCATCCTCCCCGGGCGTCCACGAGGCCCGCGCTTATCTGACGACAGCGTCGGGGAAGGGCACATTGGCTCTTGCAGGGTCCCAGGGGCTGAGGAAGGAGTCAGGCGTGGAGCAGTCACCAGGGGCCAGGGCTGGGCAGCCGGGCAGCTTGTGGCTAGGGAGGACCCCCAGCCAGGTAGGTGACCTCTGCCGGCCCGGGTCCTGTGGAATAAAACTGTTTCTTGCCCCCTGGTGTGCCCAGTGACACGCTATGCAGCTCCGGCTGGCCAAAGCTGGGAGGACTTTGCTAGGAGAGAGGTAGGGGGCCCGGCCTGGCTGGGGAGGCTTGGAGGCTGGGGAGGGGCCCCGGCCCAGGTTTGGTAGAAGCTCCCGGCTGTAGGAGTGGGAGACCCAGGGCCTGGGGTCTTGGTGCGCCACGAAGAGGTCTGGGGCACAGCTCCTGCCACTCTACATCCCCAGGTCTCTCAAAGTGCCCTGTGCAGACGCTGTGTCCAGGGGGCCAAAGAGCCCGATTTTCTCCAAGGAGCCCTAGATTCCAGTGTGTCAGCCAGGAGTCGGCCTCTGTCCACACGTGACCACACGTGCCCACACATGTGCCCACACACGTGTCCACACACGACCACACGTACCCACACACGTGACCACACACGTGACCACACGTTGACCAGGAACTGGGCATGGGGTCCGAGGAGTGGGGGCACAGCCCATCACACCTCCGGGGCGCCTCTCGCCAACCCAGGATGGGGGCCAGGGCTGGGCCTTCCAGGCTAAGATGGACAGTTGACACAGGTTCTCTCTCCTGCAGTTAATTCCTCACACAATGAACAAAAATAAAGGTAAGTAAATAATCAAAATTCACCAATTGGGGAAAATGCACCAACATCTGGGGCAGGAAATACACGAGATGAGCCTGGAAGTGCTGAGGGACACACCCAGCCCTACACTGATGGGCTGTGTCAGAGGGACAGAGCGGCCAGCTGACCGAGCTCTGGCTGGCCGAAGCTGGGACAGTTTGACAGTAAAATGGAGTTGGCTTCTGACCCAAGTATGGAATAAATAGCGCTGAGTCCGCACTGAGGCACAGGATTGAACAGACAGACAGACAGAGGCGATGAGTGGTCGTGCAGATTCCGAGTAATTTTGCAGACACTGCCCACTGGGAGGTGGCACTCGGATGGAAAGGGCAGGGAGAGGAAGAGTGGTGCAGAAACCGACAAACCACCACCTCCAGGAGGTCAAGGTCACCAACAGTGATGGGTCACGTCGCGAAGGGCGCTCTGTGCTCTTCCTGTCCCAAACCCATGACCCTATCTAACCGTGAGAAAACGACCAGAACAACCCCAATTGCGGGATGTCCTGCGAAGTACCTGGCCAGCAACACTGCCATGGTCACCTCACACGATGTCTGCGAAACTGTCAGCTGAGAGGCACCTGAGGACACGCGACAGCTCAGTGTCACGTGGGAAACCTAAATGGGATCCCGGAACACAGAAAGGACATCAGGTAAAAACGGAGGAAATCTGAATAAAGAAAGGACTTCAGTAATAAATAAATAAATGAAAATGTGCCAGTGCTGGTTCTAATGGGGGACACTACACTGGTAACAGGGACAACTGGGTACAGGGTACATGGTGACACTGCACTATCGTCACAGTATTTCTGTAAATCTAAAACTGTCCTAAGGACAGACTTGACTTAGAAAGTCCAACGAACATGACAACCAGCAGCTAATGGAAGACGAAGAGGCGAGTGCAGAGCCCCAGAGCCCCAGGGAGCACGACAGTGCTGGGCTGCTGCCTTCCGTCCTCCTGTCCCTGCCTCCCCGACGGCAAAGCGGGAGCTGCCACGCTGCTGGGCCGGTGGCGGGGGGGTGGGGGCAGAACTGCAGGCTGCGGGCACGGAGGCCACGCCTGTACCTGACGGGGGAGGCCCACTGCCCCGGCCCCGGCCCCAGCCCCGCTCTCAGGCCACCAAAAAGCCAAGCAGCAGTCCTGTCGACACAGAAGAAAAAGCAACTGCTGAGTCACAGGGTCAGAGCATGTTGTTTTGTATGAAACCACCAAACTGGTGGTCTTCCAAAGCGGCCGCACCCTTTTGCGTTCCCAGCACCGAGGTTCCTGCCGCCGCGCCCTCCCAGGGTGCAGTGTTCCCAGGGCCCCGCGTGACGGCCATTCTGATAGGCGCCTCCTAATTACAACGGGCAACTCTCTAATGACACATGATTTGGAGCATTTGTTCATAGGCTGTTGGCCATGTGTGTATCTTCTCTGGTGAGGCGTCCGTTCGGGTCTTTTGCCCATTTTTTTAACTGTGTTGTTTTCTTCCTGTTGAGTTTTATTTTTGTGTATCTTGGATAACAGTCCTTTATCGGGGATCAGTGATTTGCAAGCGTTTTCTGCCCGTGTGAGGCTTGTCTTCTCATTCTCTTAACAGTATCTTTCATGAAGCAGAACTTTCTAATTTTAATAAAGTCCAACTTACCCATTTTTTCTGTCACACTTTTGGTGTTATATCTAAGAAGTCACTGCCAAACCCAAGGTCATCTAGGTTTTCTCCTGTGTTACCTTCTAGATCAGATCTATAGTTTTGCACTTTATATTTAGGGCCATGATCCATTTTGAGTTAATCATTGTGAAGGGTGTAAGGTCTGTGTTTAGTGTTTCTTCCTTTGCATGTGGCTGTCCAGTTGCTCCACCACCATTTGTAGAAAAGACTGTCCTTTCTGCATTGCATCACCTGTGCTCTTTGTCAAAGATCAGGCCATGGGGCACCCAGAACCGCTGAATCGCTTGCCCTCTCCCCCAGTCACCTCTTCTGCGGTGACCACTGGGTCTGCCCAAAGCTGCCAGACCCCCCTGGGACCCCCGACCTCACCTGGCGACTGGGCACGGGCACCTTGCAACGTGGACAACCAGCAAAGGAACCCCAACTGTGAAGGCCCCTCTGCATTTTACTCCAGAATCTGAGTTCCAGGAGTGCTGACATGTGGCCTCGGCCAGTATTCCGGCATTTGTAAGATGGAATGAATGACTTAATGAAAATAAATCAGATTGGTGGAGCCAGTTTCTTGAGACTAAATGTCTGTGTGATGTTTACTGATCTGAAGCCCACGCCCAGGAGAGAAGATAATTTTGATCACCGTATCTTCCTTGTTTCAACTGTTAAGTTTTCTTAGAT
The DNA here is from genome assembly GCA_004026885.1 of Lyroderma lyra. Classification (NCBI taxonomy): domain Eukaryota; kingdom Metazoa; phylum Chordata; class Mammalia; order Chiroptera; family Megadermatidae; genus Lyroderma; species Lyroderma lyra. The sequence goes on along the minus strand of PVJL010012781.1, from coordinate 4,614 downwards.
TTTCAAGAATGCTGTAAATTACTCAACCTTTAGAAACCAGGATTTGGGCAGGGCTCCCACACCCACCATGGTCTGTGATGGTTCATTCATGTGCCAACTGGGCGGTGCCCCCGGGGTGCCCAGATTAACACTCTTCTGGGGTAATCTATGAGGTGTTTTGGGGCACCATCCCCAGTGTGGTGGGCGTCCCTGCATCCTCAGTGGAGTCAGAGCTGGACGTGGGGTCCCCTGCCCTTGGACCACACAGCCCCCTCCCCCGGATCTCATGCTGGCAGACAGAAGGTTCTAGAACACTTGTGGTCGGCACACCAGCTCTAACCCACAGCAAGCACACAGGTGACCATGGGGACTTTACACATGGTTCCTGCCAATCCTATTACCAAACACTTGACCGGGTTAAAAGAGTTCTGCGTCCAAGGTGACCGTCACAAAGCCGTGCAGAGCAGGTAATGAGGCCCAGGGCTGCAGTGAGGGACGGACAGAGCCGGCGTGGGGGGCAGGGCTGTTCTCACGCGTCCCCACAGGTCAGCTATCTGACGCTCTTCCAAACATTCTAGACAATAAATTTCCAGCCCGAAAGAAATTTAGTTAAGTTTTTCTTTTGCTTTTATTACAAGCATATAATATTAATTGGCAAAACACTGAATACAAGCTTCACTGCCATAAAATCAAAACATTTATGCAATATCCAAAAAAGATTTTAGACAAAAACTAGCCACCAAGAGTACAAAAATTACACACCAACACAAAGCATAAAAAATGTAAACTTTCAAAAGAAACAGTCAAAAATACGTATCTGCACTGTCATCTCCGGGACCACGGCCGCTGCCGTGCTGCCGGGCCTGGTGGCGGGCCCGAGCCCTACCCCATCGGGGGAACCGGGTTTTCCTATTTCCTACTCTGAGCTGTTGGAACAGACACTGACAGTGACGCCACTCGCGCTTCAGGGACACTCAGCCGCCAGCCCACCTCTCAGACGCGCCGGGGGTGCGGTGGCTTCGGCGCGGTGCAGACGAGGAGCGCCTGGGCGGGCCGGGCCGCCCCGCAAAGACGAGGGCGCAGTCGGCGCGATGTTTTCTCACCCACTGATCCCCGGGGGCTCCGTTCATTTGAACAGCGCGGCAGGGACACGGGGTTATCAGGCTAAGGTCACAGGTGACATGGTGGCGTGCGCATGACTTCCTGAGGAGACAGAGAAACTGCGTGCCGTGATCGAGCTACCTGCACTCAAGTCACCCTGGCTGTTTCGAGAGCACGTCACATGTCTGCACACGACGTAGCCGCCCGCTGGCTCGCTCCTGGCGTGTTCGGTCCAATGGCACATTTGGAGCCACCAGAAAGCGCCTGTGCACTCTGAGGAAAACCAGTTGGTTTCTAAGGACTCTGACCGGAGGCCGCGGGGGAGGAGCACCGTCCCCTCCACGGTCTGTGCAGGGAGGTGTGTCCAGGCCACGCGGCCCACGGCGGCCACGTGTCAACTCCTGGCTGCCTGCCGGGTCACTTGTTTTCAAAGACTGCTGATGGAAGCTGCGCAGGCTCACGCACAGTCCGAGCAACAGCGTTCTTACCACAAAGAGCAAGGAGAAACCAAACAGCTGAAGGGACAGGTTCTGAAATTCCACCCACGCTCCCTCCCAAGTTAGCAGGAGACGCTATGTTACCGTCTCGACAGACGTCTGACGAACACATGTTGGAACCTATTGCACAAAAGCATAAACAAAGCTCTTCATCCGCAGAAAACAACAACAAATTAAAACGACTCAAAGTAAAAAGAAGCTTGCAAAACATCTCACAATTTCATTTATATGCCTGTAAATAAAGCTGGACCACTGAAACCAAACAACTGGATGGGGAAATATGATAGAAGGCTTAAAATAGAATAAATAATTTTATAAAGTTAAGTTTTCTTTTTTAACCCCCCAAATCTTAAATTCAATATTATATATTCTATCTGAATTTTCTATTTTCATGAAAACCGTTATTGGTGAGACTGAGCACTGGGTGGCCGTCCCATGCTGCTGAGGACGCACCCGGTGACGATGGTGACGGGACCGTTTCACCAGCACAGATACCTGTGACGACTTCACAGAAACTCCACCTGTTAGAGAACACCTGATAGGATCCAGTCACTCACGGATCCTGACTTTCATGCCGGAAACAACGAAATTCAGCCTGTTGATGTTCATGAAAGGAACCACCCACCTTGTTGTCCCTCCCCGCGAGGCTCGCCAAGCCCCCGGACGAGGCCACGGTCAGACCGGAAAGGTCACCAGGGACCGGCCTGCGGCGAGCAGTCTGCACGAGGGAATCTTAGAAAAATAGGTACTTCTGCCGCTGAGGTTTCATCAGGTTACACGATTACAAAGGCGGGTCACTCACGTGGTCAGCAACCACGGTGATGTGGACACTGGCTCCGACTTACCTCCATCTGTCTGTCTGTTTAAATGTATCAACTTAGCACCATAGCGAGTTCAAGTGATTGCAAAGATAATACAAAGTTACAAATATATGTCGTGGGACTGCTGCAGCCAGTTTCAGCCGCAGCTGAACCGTGAGCTGATTCCACTTCGATTTGGGTGTTCACTTCACCACACAGGAAGATCCCTAAGACCGAATGTCACACTTGGACCGCACTGTGGTAACTCGTGGTTTCACTGAGCGCTTCAGCAGTGACGTGTGCTTTGAGGTAGACGGGTCATAGTTACTCATACACACCTGCTCGTTAGACCCTGTGTAGTAACAAAAACGACCTGGGTGAACAGCGGGCTTAGGGAACCGGACAATCCAAACAGAACTGAGTTAAGGGGCTGAAGTAAAGGGGTGAAGTCTGACCGACTCCTAAACTTGTTTTTGTGTCTTTAAAAGGCCTTAGGTTACGATCGCCTGGGTTGAATTAGTCTGAACGCTTTTGTCATCACTAAGGTTAGGTCTCATGAGTAGCTGCTTCTGACGTTCACGTACATGAAACAGGAAGCGGAAGAAAACAAACACAACTGAACGTTGAGGAGCCCAACCATAACTTCTGAAGCAAATTCCAGAAAGAACTCTAGTCACTAAAGTGAAATACTTCATGGAAAACTCAGCCGTCACCTCAGGCTGCCAGCAGAGGCGGGATAGGGCGGATGGCCCAAGGTCCCCAAGGGACCAGTGGGACAGGCAGGTGGGGGACGTCACAGCTGCAGGACAGCACCCAAGCACGCCAGGAAACGGCGCCTCCGCCTCGCACACCCCAAGGCGCGCGGTTACAGGAACGGGCAGCAGGGCTGCACACAGTTCACTCTCTGCTCCCACAAAACAGGAGCGTCTGGAGGAGACGGGGCCGACCACGCGTGCGCTGCCTGTGACCGACATGTGGGGTCACTCAGTGACCGAGAAGCCACTTTGGGCACAGGAGTGGTTCCCCTGGCCCGGTCCTGGGGTGCTTGGCCTGGAGCTGTGCCCCACCAAAGGGCGGTGTCTGGGGACCTGCTGTCCATGCCGGCCCTCGTCGGCCGGATGCGGCTTCTCATGAAGCGCCCCGGACGCCGCACGCCTCTTCAGCGAGACGGCCGTGGGAGAACAGGCGGGGCCGGCAGCGGGAGCACCGTGGCGTGTGCCCCGGTCCCACAGAACCCACAGGAACCGGAACCGTCTGCCGTGCCACGAGGGGCCGCCATGGGGGAGCTGGCAGGTTTGCTTTTACGTCAGGCTTCACACGTCCTGTGAGTGTTCGGGAAGCTAAAGGCAACATAAATACCGTCATTCATGAAAAGATACTTTTCCAATAACTTAGGAAGGCTTCGAAAAACGTACACGTGTGTCTGAGGCTCATCATGAAACCTAATCCGTAACCCTAAACCGGGACGACCACGATCTGCAAGGTCTGGGAAGGAAGCGGACGGCAGGTGTCGGGAGGGACACGCCGCCAACGGCACGTGTCACCTGGCTCTGGACGCGGAAGGACGCGGTGAGCGCCGCTCAGCTCCGTGAACTGTGAAGTGTCTCAGCATCTGTCACCGAGGTGCTGCCACCGAGGTGCTGGTAGTGTCTTGTTGAGTGTAAGTTCTCGTGTACAAAAGTTATAAATATTCTCTGTTCAGAAACCTGGTCCGTGGGACGCCTGGAGGCGACCTCCTGGCGCGTGGCGGCCGAGTCCGTGCTCACAGCAAGTCCATCTTGGGCCTGTAGTGCAGCAGCAGCGGCGCCTTCTGTAAGACAGGCCGACTCAGCACAGTGCCTGGTGCGCCCGCCCCCCACGACCCCGCCCTGCCCCGGCTCTCCCTCATCCCTGGGCGGCCACCCCCAAGACGGGGTGCCCCCCTCTGCGTCCTGCTTCACAAGGCGGGACAACAGGCTCCAGGGCGGTGGTGACTGCGGGGCTTCAGAGATCCCGTGACGGGATCACATGTCTAACTGTCTCATGAAAACATGCACAGAAAGTGGCTGCCACTTGCAGCAGCCTGGAAGTCAGATGACAACCGTCACCACGAAGCCACACGCCTCACCTTGAATCTCCATCTTGTGACAACCACGAATTTGAGTGTGTGGTCCTTGCCCAGGATCTCCTCGTTGCATAAGATGTCCAGCTGGCGGGAGAAGGAGGCTCGGTCAGCGGGGGCTGCGCACTCAGCCCTC
>PVJL010012780.1:0-35430 GCA_004026885.1 Lyroderma lyra | reverse complement strand
TTTTTTTTAAAGATTAAACTTAAAATCCTTTGCTGGCCAGAGTCTTAGATTCTTGAATCACGTCTTTACATCATGAACCTGTGTTTGGGTGTTCCTCCAACCCGCCCCTGGGCCAGCGCACGTGCTGGGAGCTGCCGAGGGCGCCCCGAGGTGAGCAGGAAAGTCCACACACGCGTTCACCGGACGTGAGGGCGAAGGCTGTCCACACCTGTCCCCAGGCAGCCGGTTCCTCAGCAGCCTCAGGCAAGGCCGGTGCTCCCCGCACCCCAGAACGGGCCTGCCCTTCCTTTCTTATCCCTCCTGTCCCTCTCCTGCCTCAGTTGTTGTTACTGTTGCCGTTGTTGGTGCAGAGCATAGGACCGCCGCACAGCATTGGTGGCGGGGTAGCCACGTGTCCCTAAGAGGGGAACCTTGCAGAGGAATGCTGCCTGGAGGGTGGATTTAGGTACCTGGTGGGGCTGACGGAGACTCAGGGGGACTGAAGCACCCCAAAACCTCCCCTTGGCATTGAAGTTCACTAAGAGGGGCACCCAGGGGATGGATAGGCTGCTCACAGAAATAATGTGGGGGCACAGAGGGAACACACATGCCACCCACAGAAATGAGGCCCGGCCACCAGAAGGAGGCTCCCAGGTGGCCGTGGAGGGAAGAATGTGATGTGCTTTGGAGCAGCATGAGCCGGGTCTCCAGCTGGCACTTGTGTTTGCCCAAAGGGGCACCTTTCCTGCAGGGCTGCACTACAGACTATTGGTGGCCCTGGGTGAGTGTCCTGAGAGAGTGAGAAAGAAAACCAGTGGGAACTGTGTCCCTGCTGCTCTGTTTGTGTCACGGTGGTATCTCACACTGGCCCTGTGAGCAAAGGGGGAATGGCCCCAGTTTACAGGTGGGGAAGCTGAGCTCCAGAGAAAGGTGGCCACTGAGGACCCCTGGATTGGGGTGGGGGAGCTAGGCACCAAGCCCTCTGGATGCTCCCAGCCGTGTGCCTCCCTGGCCCTAGCAATCCTCCGACATCCCCAAAACAGATGCTCAGCATCTTCAGGAGCCTGAACTGCCTCCACCTCCATCTCCTGCTACTCAAGAGGCCGGGGCAGGCGTAGGCTCGGCCAGGCTGCGAGCCTGCCAAGGTGCTAACTCACTGGCTCCTGGCTAATTATTCATTTTTGCAAGATCAAAGGCCTCGTTTATTACAAAGCAGATTGAACTTGCCTGCTTGGCTCCCTCGGAGGCAATGCTAAGGCAATCGGGCCCTCTGCCTCTGAGCCTTGCCCTCTGCCCCCCGAGCCCTGCTCTCTGCCCAACCCAGCTGTGCAGAGCCAGCCCCCACCAACCCTGCCCTGTGTACTGGCAGCGTGCCATGGTGGTAAAGGGCTGGGTCAGCAAGCCTGCATTGGGCCTGCTCAGGGGATGGCTCACCTGCACCCAGCGTCCTACCAGTGGTATAGGGCTGGCTGGACTCAGGGAGGGTAGGGAGGGCTGGGATCTCCAGTAAGGGGTCCCACAGCCCCAGTTAAGGGTTCCTATGTGAGCGAGTGGGCCAGCCCATCCCGAGGGCCCCCGGAGACCAACACACTGCTCTGCAGCTCAGAGCTCAGCCTCCAGTCGGAATGCCAGTCCATGCTACGGGAGCTCAGCCTCCATGGGTGAGCAGGACTCTGAAGAAAAGAGACAGGAGAGGGGAAGTGGAGAAGGGGAGAGCTCACCGGGTGTGGAGACACCCAGCCCCAGTGTGGAAGGACCGTGATGGGGGATGAAGCCAGAAATGGCCCTCAGGAAGGGCAGTGATACCAACAGTCCCTATGTGACTCTTCCCCCACATCCAAGCCCTGCTCCAAAGTGTGACTCCCATTTTCCAGATGGCAAAATCGAGGCTACGAGGCCCAGGGCTGCCCAGCTGGAGAGCTGCTGCTCCGGCTCAGAATTCACGCTCTTGAGCCCTCTGCTACATTCCCACGAGGCCTCTGAACCCGCTGGCAGTGAAGAGCCACAGGAGGGAGCAGAGGAGCATCAATGTCACATCTGTGTGCAAGGGGAGACCTGGCGATTAAGGAAGCAGCTAGGGCAGCGGTGGGAAAGGCCCGGTGAAAGCAGTGAGGGGCCAGAACAGAGAAGGAACTGAATCTGGGCAACAAAGAGGCCTGGTGCCCACTCCCTGGAGGAGAGAGGATGGTGTCCAACCCAAAGCTGACCATCCTCGGGCGGGCGGGGGTGCAGGGGTGGTCAATGCAACCGACATTTGGCCTTGTCTGGAGACAGTTTGGGTTGTCACGACTGGGAATGCTACTGGCATCGAGAGGGCAATGCACAGGATGGCACCCCTGCCCTCCAAATAATCCGAACCCAAACATCAATAGTGTGAAAGTTGAGAAACCACGGAACGGGCACCCTCAAATGGACACAAGAGGACCAGAGGTGGGCAAATAGGGGTGTGGTGAGGAGGAACCTGCGGATCCCCTGCCCTCGAGGGAAATGGTACCTACAGGGTATCTGTGAAGAGATCTGCAGGAAGCCGAGCCCCCAAGGACACAGGCAACCGCCCGGGAGTGCTCAGAAGTGCCTGCCCACACTGCTCTAGATGCTCATCTCGCACTAAGCCAGCAAGCCCTCACACCCAGCCCGGGAGGGTCCATCACTGTGACTGAAACACTCATGGAGGTGTTGCTGGGAAGGTACCTAGTGTGCAGATGTGATTACAGTCCATGATAAGTTGACTTTCAGAAAGGGAGATTGTTCTAGACTACTTGTGTGGGCCTGAGTCAATCAGTTGGCTGGCGTTGATTGCAGAGCTGAGGCCTGCTTGCCTGGGGAAGAAATCCCGCCTGTGGACAGCGGAGCCAGCCCATGCCTGCCAGGTGCAGCTGCCCGTGCGAGGTCTGCCCTGCAGACTCTGGACCTGCCCGGCCAGCCCTACCCTTGATAAGCTGATCCCTGGAGGTACATCGCTTCATATTCATCTACCACTCCTGCTTCTCTGGTTGGACCCTGCCGGGGACAGCCTATAGAAGGTCCAAAGGCTGCCAGATGTGAAGGGGGACACAGACCAAGAATTGGTCACTAGCAGTCGCCAGAGGCTGCCAGTGGCCTCTGAGAGCACATATAACTGAGAAGCAAGGCTAAAAGCCTCCCACAGGGCATGGAGACAGGGTGCTCACTGGGCATCGGCCCTCCCTGGGGACTTGCTAGGAATGCAGACTCCTAGGCCCCACCCAGCCTTGCTGTATCAGAACCTGCACTTTAACCAGGTCCCAGGGGGTCAGATGCTCATTACAGCCTGAGGAGCGTGGCGCAGACCACCCGGTAAAGACAGTAGCTGGGAAGGGAAGGGAAGGGGAGAAGACAGGGGAGGGAAGTTTCTGAGGCTGGGAGCATCCAGAGAGGCACAGACAGGGGGAGGCAGTGCTGCTCAAATTAAGAATGGGGATGGGGAAATGTGTTCAACAGTCAGAACACACCTAGCCCTGGTTTCCTAACTGCTTCCAGACCTAAGAAGTAGAGGGGTGGGGAGGACAGGGGAAGGGAGGACAGGGGAGGGGAGGGAAGGTACAAACAGGGGAGGAGGCTTTAATCACATTAATCAAGGGCTCTGGCTTTGGAACCCAGCAGAGTTGGCTGTGTGACCTTGGGCAAATCACTTCACCTCTCTGAGCCTCTGCTGCCCCATGTGGAAAGTGGGCCAACAGTAGTCCCTATTCTGTAGGGTTGCTGGAGGACTGCATGAGTTAAGAAGTATAAAGTACCTGGAGTGTGCTCTTCGTAGGCTGTCACTGGTTTTGTCATTATTTGGAAAGGGAAGACGGAAGAATTATACACATGGTCTAGAAACCTGGAAATCAAGGCACACAGACACAGATTGCGGCAGTCCCATCTTGTGGCCGATAGTGACACGGCCCTAGAAGACAGCGCACAGTAGCACTGAATTTTTTTTTCCACTTCTAGGTATGAATCCTGTTTGGTCCCTGCCCCACTGGCTGGATGTGACTGAGAGGCTGGGCCCCCTCCCCAGTGCCCCTGGGGCTACTCATCCAGGAGAGGTGCCCTGTGGTCCTCGATAGATGCCCAGAGCCCTGAGCAGTCCAGCTGAGAGATGCTCAGGTGCAGCCAAATTGGTCTAGCACCTCGAGGTTCCACGTCAGGCAGGAAGCAGCCAGTGGGCACAGAACTGCCATAAAGGTGACACAGCTGTATACAACCCTTTCATCTGGAGGTCCAAGGGTCTGACGCATTGTTAAATGTCCCAGGCGTCCACCCGAGGAAGAGGACTTGCACCCATGTTTCCTGTACCAGGCCCTGGTCTGGGCCTTCCATCTTCAAGCAGCTGCAAGATCAGAAGCCTTACTCTGTTCTCCACATGGGACGGCTGACCTCAGAAAGGTTAGGTGCCTCGCCCAAGGTCACACAGCAGGGTATGAACTTGGTCTCTCTAACTGCCAATCAGTGTGGTTGGAGTAACTCCTGCCCCATAGCCAGATTGGAAAATCAACAGTGGCTTGAGCCATCTATTCAGCCAGACAAGAATGATTGCTACCACTCACTGCAACTCTTCAGACTTCCCAATGGCCAGTCCTTCCCAATGGCCTGGTCCAAGTGAGGGGAAGGTCTGGACCCAGGCCCTACGGGCTCACATTTGGCCACTGACATTTGCCAAAGGGCTCAGTGGTGGTCTGAGAGGGTGCAGAATTAGGGACAAGGCAGATGTCATTTAAAATCATTTTAAATTATAAAATATTTCAAATATAGAGAAAATAATGTACCAGGCACACAGGTGCCCACCTCTTGCCCACATGTTTACGGCTCTAGATCTAGTAGGAATGGAAGGGACTCTGCAGCCAGCATCCCTGCCAGAGAGCTTTGAGAGGCTTAGAAGGCTCACCTGTCAGTGGGGCTGGCCCAGGCCTCCCTCAAAGGCTCGAGGCACCTGATTCTTGGCCTGGCCATCAGTTTCTTGTGGCTGCTGTAAATAATAAGTGACCACACACTTAGTGCCTTTGAACAACACCAATTCATTCTCTTACAGTTATGGAGGGCAGAAGTCCAACTGGACTTCTCACTGGGCTAGAAAGCAAGGCATGGGCAGAGTTGGTTCCTTCTGAAGCTCTAGGGAAGAATCCATTTCCTTATCTTCTAGCTTCTAAAGGTTCTTGCATTCCTTGGCTTGTGGCCCCTTCCTCACATCACTGCAGTCTCTTAATTCTGTCATCACATGTCCTACTTCCTTTTCTGGAGCATTCAACTCTAGTTCCCTCTTATAAGGACCCCGTGATGACATTGGCCTCACCTTGATAATCCAGGATCACCTCCCCATCTCCAGGTCCTTAATCACACCCACAAAATCCCTTTTGCCCCATAAGGTCACATAGGCACAGGTTCTGTGGATTAGAACAGGGACATCTTGGGGACCAGTGTTCAGCCTGGCTCAGCATTTAATATACACGGCTTTGTGCCGGTGTTTCCCACCTCTCCCCCCCATCACAAGAAGAACACATGCACTCCATGAGCCCTCCGAGGACATACAGAGCTCTGGCTGGTGGAGGCAGACTAGAAGGAGTAATAGCTACGGGGCCAGAAGGCCAGGCTCAGGGCGCCAGGGAAAGCCCATTAGAAAAAGGGGTCTTGCACCTGCCTCTCAAGCCCCCAGGACTCATGCACAATGGGGTGGGGGTGTCTGTGCACTCTGCCTGGGAGGAATGCTCTGCCCAGGCACTCCCACACCCTTGGACTCCCCGCCCCCAGCCCTCCTTCCCAGGCAGCCCTAAGTTACTGTTTTAATGAGTTCCTTGCCCTCTAATTAGCAGGTGCGGCTTTGAAAGGAAGCGCCTGGTGTTTACCGTGCACAGAGCCTTTAATAACCGAACCCAAGGAATGGCGGGCTGGCTCCCTCCTAATCCCCATCTGAACGGCAGTGCTTAATGAGCCTTGGCACCAGCAAACCTTCTCCTGCCCTCTCTCGGGCGCCCCGCAGTGCCCCAGGGGCTTGTTACTGAACAGCTTCAGCCCTGCCAGGAGACGCCCCAGCAGCCCAGTGGAGATTGGGGTGGGGGTGGGGGGACAGCGCGTGCCTGGACTGGGTGGTGTCCCCCAGCCAGCGGGACACCCTGGCTAACATTTATAACCAGCACCCACTGGAAGCACAGGCTGTTCTGAGGCTCCACCTGTACAAGGGGCTGATGCCCTCACTCCAACCTTACTGTCATCCCCATGTCACCCTCAGAGGGGGCTCAAGGGAGCGGAGAACTGTATATACAGGATCTCGGGCACTTTGCAGGATTAATTTCACACACAACAGCCCTGAGAGGCAGGCAGTGTTAACCCCCACTTTACAGGTGAGAAAGCCGAGGTGCAGAAAAGCAGAAGACTTGGCTGGTGACTAAACGTTGGTCCCCGGGCTCCAATGACGGTGGTCTGGTTCCAAGGCTGCAGCCCTTGCCACAGAACCCAGGGAGCTGGGAGAAGGAGCGCGGGCAGAAGACAGAATTTAAAAGTTAAAACAGTGGTGTCACCTGAGCCTCTGGTCCCTCTAGAGGTTGAGGCCACCACTGAATGCCTGTCACACTGGCAGGGTCTAATCCCAGAGGGACAGCAGCCACCTTCCTGCAGATCCAGTGGTTTCCTACTCAGTGGCCAGGGGCTGCAAGACATGGCAGGAGGTCTGGATGGTCTCCTCTGTCCCTATTCGTCCAATTAGTTGCAAGAGGCCTGGGGTGGAGCTGGGGACCCAGAAGGAACAGCCAGCTTCAGGGCCGGGGGTGGGGAGGCGGGCAGGCCTCCTAAATCACAGGAGAGGCAGCAGAGCCCACAGAAACCCGAGGAGGGGGCACAAACAAAGATGGACATAAGGACCCAGGCCCATCATCCCTCTCCAATTCCCTCCCCAATGCACACCCCGCGGGCCCAGAAAGGAGCCTGCATTCTGAGAAGGAATATTCTAGAACACGGGTGTTTTTGGTTTGTTTTCTTTTAAAATAAATGGATCTGCCTCTGGGTTGCGGGAGGAAAGCAGAGGCGCCTCCCACCCCATTTTGTGCTGTAGTGGCCTCCCCGCCTCCCTTGCCTCTGAATAGCCTGCCAGTCTGCCAGGAGAGCTTGAAAGGCATTTGGAGTGTTTGGGCGGGAGAGAAAAGGCGTCTGCTGGCTCCCTTTGTTGGTAAAGGCGCCCGCTGGGCCTTTACCTGGCTCAGCAGCTCTTCCTGCAGCCACGGAGACCCCTTCAGAAGGGACTTAGGAAGCCAGCCCTCCAGGCCTTCCTCCCTCTTGGGACTTAGAGCTCACCTGTAGGCCAGCTTCTGGGCCCTTCCACTCCTGCTGGGACTCCCTGCCACCCCAAGTGCCCTGCTGTCCTATGTCCCATGGTCTGGCAGGACTCAGGCTACCTGGCATCGGTCAGGCAAGGGCAGAGGTTGAGCACTGACTGAGCACTTACTGCATGCAGCACTATGAGGTCAAGATGGGAGGGAGACTCTGAAGAGCTGAGTGGCCTTCTGGGACATGGCTTAGGGGCCAACTGGATTCAGGGGTAGCCAGGAATCTGTGCCAGGCATTTGGGAGGCAGAGGGGGGCACAATGATCAAGATGACTCATCCCCGCCTTTCCAGAAATTTGCTATTAAGCAGGAAAGATGATATTTTTCTAAATAACCTAATAGGCAGCAGGGGGAGAATCTTGATAATTCACTTTCCTCTCAGGACCTCAGGACCACCCACCTGTAAAATGGGGTGTGTATAGGTTGGGGGCGGGGAGGGCAGGAATCCTACACGTATCCATCCAGCCCTGACATTTTATGTTGCAAGAATAGATTATATTTTCCAAAATGGCCACAATGGTACTTCCCATCCTACATGCTCTTCCAGAACCTTCCCATTTTGTTCCCCTCCTTGAACCTGGGCAGGGAGGACTTTGGGATGGCCACCACTGATGGAGTATGGCAGAAGTGGTGGATGCTAAGTGATGGAGGAGGTTTGGTCATAAAGGCGATATGCTTTGGCCCACTCTTTTTCTCCAGACATCTGGTTTGGGGACCCAGCCACTCTGCTTTGGGGAGCCAACACGGCTGAGTTTCCAGCTGAGAGCCTGCCCCAACCTGCGAGCCATGCAAGTGTGTCATCTTAGAGGTGGGCCCTCCAGCTCCTGTCCAGTGTGGAGCCTGCCCAGCCTCACCCACATTGAATTTGGGAGCAAGAGCAATGCCTGTTGCTGTTTTCTGTTCACTGCTGCGTTTGGGGTGGTAGGTCACACAGCACTAGCACATCTCAGGTGTCCACAAATACTGGCTCTAAAACATGAGCGAAAGCTCACATAGAACATAGTTCCTAAGGGCCAGGCACTGTTCTAATGCATTGAACTCATTTGTATCCCCCCCAAAAAACCTTCATTCTCATTTTAAAGGTGGGAAATTGAGGCACAGAGAGGTTAAGTAACTCGCCTGAGATCATACAGCCAGGAAGTGGGGGAACTGGGATTCAAACCTGGCCAGTAGCTCCAGAGTCCTCGCCCTTAGCCTTTAGGCTTTCCTGCCCCTTCCTCAGTGATTGTGATGGCCCCAGGTCCTGAAAAAGCCAGGAGGGCCCTGCTTTCAAAAAATGTATTCTTTCCAATGAAAAAATGTTGTCCAGTGCAAACTTTCAGGCCACTTTTCTGTCCCCATGTGGATGTATTTTAAAATCAATTAAAAAATATCTTTTATCAGATCACAAGACCCCATTTTTGGTTTAAAAACCTTGATTGCAAATAAAGTGAGAACTTGGAAGAACAGAGGTCAAAGCAGTGTGAGACATAAAGACATAAAGTGTGCAGCCCAGGCCCCAAGCAATGCCCTCACCACTGAGACTCTTTGAAAACCTGGGATATAATTTACAGATCATAAAATGCACCACTTTAAAGCGTACAACTCAGGATCTGGTACAACTTGACAGGCTGCTTGGAATCTAACTTGCACAAGCTCTGGCTTGTGAATACCCACTCCCTGCCCCCCACCTCTAACCTTTCACCCTAAGGTCAGCTAAGTATACAAGGGACCTAATCCCGCTATTCTGTGGTCTCTAGCAACCATCAGAAAGTTCCAGAAATGTCACACCTTTGGCATTGAACACCGTCTCCCACTCACTTTATGCTCTGGCACAAGAACGCCTTGTCAGACCGCATGCCCCCATTTGGTTCAGAGACTGTGATCCTCAGTGTTCCAGGCCGGCCTGACATTGGCTCCTAAGCCGTTCTCTGAGGTTCTGTCTCGGCCATGAACCACCACAAATGCTTATAGGCCACAGACAGTGGGGCCCTGTTCTGTTTTTCCTTTCAAGAGCTCTTTCAGGAGGCTGGAGACACGGGGGAACAAGCATGAGCTTTCACCTCAGACCAACCTGGGGCTTGGCCCTGGCGGGGGGACCACAGCATCGTCTGAGCCTCGGTTTCCTCAACTGCTAAAGGGAGACATAGCCCTTCCTGTGCAGAGCTGTTCAGGGGCTGGGAGAGATGTCCCCAAAGCACCATAGCTCGGTGCCCGGGCCCCGCAGACCCCCCGTGAATGTTAGCTGTTGGCACAAGTGCAATAGAAACAGTCCACTGGTCACTGCATGTGGCATATTCATGTCTGATTAGGTTTATGGATTTATTTTTCTTTGGAATAGGGTCTGGAAGTACAAACAGTGTGGCTGCTGGTTACCATGCTCCCAGCAGGCTCAGGGAGTTCTCAGCCAGGCTGGGTGCGCTGTCTCCTTGCCCCCACCCCCACCCTCACACCCTTGGCTTTGAGGTGCTGACCTATCAGGCACTTTCAGACTCAAACTGACTGCCAGGGGATGGCAGAGGATGCTCTGTTTCCTGGAATGTGTGCCGTGTGACACTGGGCTGGCTTCTGGAAGATGGCAATGTTGAACTTGGAAACTCACACTGTGCTCTGGAGGCTGGGAGGGTCCACCCAACCTGCCCTTCTGACCTGCAAGTTGCTGGGTGCAGAGCCCTGGGTGCCTTCCCACACAAGCCTGGTGCCAGCTCTGAGCAACGGTCACCCAAGGCTGCCTGCGGAGGGAGGAGCTGTGGTCAGGCTTGGTGTGGGGACACCGCCCTGGTGACAGTAAGCCGGATTCTGGGTCTGGCTCTACCCAACCGGTTCAGGAACCTTGGGCATGTCCTTGACCCTTCTTAAAACTGCAGTGTCCTCATCTGTAAAACAGGGCCGTTAGTTTAGATTGGAGGTTCAATTGGCTACAGGCAATAGAATTCCCATCCCCTTAAATAAGAAATAGATGAAAGCAGAATAGCTCAAACGTAAAGGGTGGGGGAGTATGGAGCTGACCTTTTTGCTTACCCCTCCCTCTTCTCCCTGTCCCAGACACAGGACGAGGATCCTCTGCTAAATAAATCATTATTTTAAGGACACGTTGGTGTACCATACAGCCTGAGCACTTGAATTACGTGAGCATTCACTTAAGCCAGATATCTGAGCACCTGCTAGGTGCCAGGAACCGTTCTAGGAGCTGGACTGCCACTGTGAACAGGACAGACAGGATCTCTTGGCTTCCAGACTTCTAAAGGCAGCAAGATCAAGATCTCTCTGAAACATAACATGTGACAGATGTGGGATGTCCGAAAAAAATCCAGCCATTGTCAATATAATGAGAATGGTTACATGGCTATCGATGCTTTCCAGATAGCCCTTGTCTACCTGATATGATAGAAAACATAGATATGCAGGGGTAAGTGGCATGAAGGAAACTAAAGCCATGTAAAGAGGATCAAGAGCGATGGAGTGTGTTATTTCTGGGAGGGCCAGTTGAGGAGACTCCTGGGGGAAATGAGGACAGAAGCTCTGAGTGCCCTCTAGGCAGGGGACCAGCAGGTGCAAAGGCCCTGAGGTGCTTTTGGAGGAGTAGCAAGGAGTATATGGCTGAGGCAGCCAAGGGGAGTGGGAAGAAAAGAGGCAGGAGAGAGAGCTAAGGGGTCCAACCACACCTTGGCAGGCTAAGTGTGCTGGGTTGAATAACATCCCCCCAAGTTCATGTTCCCCTGGAACCTCAGGATGTCACCTTATTTGGAAACAAGGTTTTTGCGATGGAATTCGTTAACATGAGGTCACATTGGGTCGGGGTGGGTGCTACATCCTAGGAAGGTCGTATCTTGATAAGTAACGAGGACACACAGACTCAGAAGAGAGGCCAAGAGCAGGCAGAGGCAGAGGTTGGAGGGATGCGGCCCCACGCCAAGGAACACCATAGCCACCAGGAGCTGGAAGAGGCCAGAAGGAGCCTCCCCCAGAGCCTTCAGGGGGAGCACAGCCCTGTTGACACCTTGATTTTGGATTTCTGGCCTCCAGGATGATGAGAAGATAGATTTCTATTGAGCCCCCAGTTTGCGGTCATTGTTATGACAGTCCCACGAAACTCAGACACCCAGGGAAGGACTTTGGTTTTATTCAGGGTGAGATGGGGGTCAACACGGACTTTGAGCACAAGCATGGCATTTTAAAGGTCATGTTCTGTCATGGTGACCACCACACCGTGGCTCCTAGCCTCAGGGGAAGCTAATGGGCCCAGAAATCTTGGGGAGAAAAAGAAAAACTGCCCACAGCCTGTGGTCACCCAGGAGCACTCAAGTGACACACGTCTGGCTAAGCCTCCCACATCTCATGGGCGGGCTTCCTCCGTGAGAGGGTGACCAGGGCGCTACCAGGGCGCTACTCTCCACCCAGGCCCCTCTGCAGGGCCTCAGCCCGAGGGACAGCAGCAAAATGAATTCCTCGGCCATGACTGGTTCTCCCTGTTGCCTTATTTAAAGTTTCCCAGACAGAATTTCTCCTCTGAAAAGTTGGAGCCTGTCATTACCCATCTGAGAACCTGTAATTTTTTTTTTAAGAAACGCAGCCCGGAAGGAGCAGTGAGTCAGCTGGGTAGCGTTAGCTACACGCTTTGCCCGGGGCATGAGGTGAATGGAGACTGGGACGGAGGGAAGGTCACCCACTGACTCAACAAGCTTTTATTAAACACCTTATGTTTGCGAGGCACTGTGCTAGGTGTTTCCACAAGCACAGCTTCAATTCGCTTAGACATCATGTTACTAAATGTATGGAATTTGTAAAAAGACCTTCTAGGAAGGGGAAGAAAGAGTGAGACCCAAAGCCTACCTGGAATAACGGGGTGCAAGGCAGGATGAGCTAATACCCACAAGACAGGCCTCTAAGATGTCACAGGGAAATTCAGAGGAAACAGAGTGAAATACCGTTGGGTCTGGCATGCGAGGCCCTTGTGAACTCCATGTTTTGGGTAGAGCCTCAGCTTGCTCATCTGTGACATGGTCGTGATATTGGCTGCCCAAGACCTTGCAGGGTCACCACCAAGCTCAAAGGGGAGGTGGCAGGGGAGCCCATCCTCCAGTGAGCTCATCGGCCTCATGTCCAACACCCTTTCCACCCAAGCTGGATCCACAGAAGGGGGAGGACAGCAGATAAGGCCATGTGAGCACCTGGGCCCCGTTGACCCTGCTGACTCCTTCAGAATGCTGCCCGACTTACAAGCAGCTCATCAGCCGTGTTGCTGAAGGATGTTGTGCGGTTGGTGGGTCATTTCAGAGGTGAGAACATCAAGGTCCAAGGTCACGGCTGAGATAACAGCTAAGATGGCCCGAGAACTGATAGTCCTGGCAGTCCCTCCCCCGCCCTCCCCCCAGCCTGAGTCTCCTGACACCTGCTTTGGAGGTGGCCGTGGGGCAGGAAGGAGCTGAGAAGCCACATCCTCACTGGCGGTTTGCAACAGAGCCTGCCTGATGGGTTTGGTGTGGTTGTGCCAACACCGTGACCTTGGTGACAGCGCCACGCCCACCACTGCTCTGAGTGCTTCCATATACTACTCACTCAATCCCCATAGAGACTATTGTCATCCCCATTCTATAGATGAGAAAACTGAGGTACCAGGTGGCTCAACGACTTGACTTCTTGGGGTAGCCAAACACCAGAGAGAGAGAGAGATGTCCCCCTCTAAGTAGGACCCCATTCTTTCTGCTTTCAAAGGGCTGGCTCTCTAAGGGGCCGGTCAGTGCCCTGCCCCCCTCCCGAATGCAGGTCCCCAGACCCCCAACCCTAACCACAGAAGGGGGGGACTTCACCTGGCCTGTTCTGTTCAAACCTTGCCCTATCTCACTGTCAGACCTTTGCAGATACTGTTCTCCCTGCCTGGCATGCCAACCTCTCTCTTTCCCAGCTTTCTAGAACCTTCCCAGTTCTTTTGAGGCCCTGCTCAGGCCCTATATTTCCCAGGAAGCTGAGCCCTAGATTGATACTTAAACACTTCACAACTGGTAAGGCGGGGCTTTTGCCTTAGTTTGGGGTTGCCAAAAGCAGACCATGAGATGAGGATTGGAGTGAAAATCATTGATTTGGGAAGGACCTGGATGCATTGAGGGGAGGGGAGACAAGAAGCTAAGGAGCCAGTATGGAGTGCTTTCCTGTTCATCAGGCCTACACTGCAGGCAACTGGGGCTCAATCTGGCTTGGGGGTCGGAGGTGGGAGTGGTGGCTGTGTAGGTCAGGTTGAGCCACCTGAGTGGGAGGAGGCAGGAGGATTTGCCCTCTACCTCCTGCTGGCTGAGGGCTGCTCCTGGGATACTGGTTCCCAGTGCCACTGGGCAGAGAACCCAGAGAAAGGCCTCAGGGTGGACAACATCAGGCGGGAAGTGTGGGCAAGCCCCAGAAACCTGAGAACCAAGTGTGGGGCATTACTGCTTACAGGTACTGACCCAGCAGATCAGAGGCCCTGTGGCATGTCAGCCCCGACTTTATAGATGCTCCCACCAAAGGCCCAGTCATGTTCCCGTGCTATCCTCGGAGCATAATACCTGCACTGCACACAGTAGGTGCTCAGTAAATGCTCATAGTTAAGTAAACACTTGGAGCAAGACACCTTTCCACATGATTAGGGAATAAATGTGGCCTCTGCCTTAGTCCTCAGTGGAGACTGAAAGCCCCCAATGGGTAGGGGACCTCAGCGTGCCCCTGCAGGGCCTGCCCTGTGCTCTGTGCCCTGTGAAAGCGGGCTCCAGACAGGAGCAACAGGTCATCACTTCTGGGGCTCCTGCTGTGATTACCATTGACTCAAGTGGCAGCTCATTCAATATTTAGACTTTGTGAAGCCCTCCTCCCCACACCCCGCTGGGCTGCAGCCAAGCTGGATTGGGTTACCTGAGCATGACAGGTGTTCACACCTGCTCAGGTTCAGCTCTGCACGCCCCTGATGAGAGAATGGATACTACTGCCAAGAGGATGCTCCCTCCCAGCTCCTAAGACACACATGGAAACAAGCCATAGTGCCCTTATGGACGGGGATACCTGCAAAGCCCAGCGGGGTGAGGCTGGGGAGTGGCACCCCCGGGGTTTCCGACCTTCTCAATCTGCTGCAAAGACCACTGGTTATTTCCGCGGCCCCTCCCCGGCAGGCAAGGCACCTTCCGTTCTGGCAGGTGGCCTGGTCTGCGGAAAGACCCTGGGCACTGACCTACCACTGCCCCCTACTGGCCGCGGGCCTAGAGCGTATCCTTTCACCTCTGAGCAGTTCCCTCAGGTGCCCAGGGCCAGGAGGAGTGGGTCCCAGACCTGCTTGCCCCAAACAGGGGCCACAGGCCACACGAAGCTACAAAGCCCTCGAAATGCATCCTCTGTGAATTGAGATATGTAAGTGGACAAACTGGGTTTTGAAGACTTGCTATGAAAAAAATAGTATTTCACTAATAAGTCAAGATACTGATTATATGTTGAAATGATAATATTTTGGCTATGTTAAAGAAATATATTAAAATGAATTTTATCTGTTTTTAATCTTTCCCCCCAGTTTTAAGGAGATATAATTGACATATAACATTGTATTAGTTTTAAAGCACTGTATTTTGCCGTGTATAATTCCCACTTTTTTGCCCAAATTTCTGAGGGAAAAATAAGGATGCATGTTATACATGGGTAGTACTCATTCCATATCTATATAAATGTTTGCAGTTATGAGTTAAAAGTGTAACTCTAGATATCAGTGATATCTATATGCATAATAATACCCTGGAATTTCATATTTTTTTTCATTGTTAGATTTATTGAGGTGACATTTTGGTTAGTGAAAATCGCATAGGCTCCAGGTGTACAATTCCACAATACATTGTCTATATGTTGTGTTCACCACCCCGAGTCAGTTCTCTTTCCATCACTACATATTTGACTCCCCCTCCCTCCTCTCCATCTCCTTCCCCTTTACCTTCAGGTAACCCCTAAACTAATGACTATGTCCATGAGTTTTTGTTTCTTTGTTGCTTTCAGATTTATATTCTCTATATGAGTTATGCCTTTAAAAATGCTAAAATTCCTTTATAATACAAAAAACAAGTACCTAATATAAACAAATAAAAATCTGAATTAAAAATTAAAGTGAAAGTTTTTTTCCCCCTGTAAGATTGGGCTAAAAACGTGGGTGCACATTATACATGGGAGCGGATTATATTAACACGTGTAAAAAATACAGTATACGACATAATGATTCAATATATGTATATATTATAAAATGATTACCACACTAAGTTTAGTTAACATCTATCACCCTCATATAAATACAGATTTTTTCTTGTGATGAGGATGTTTTCACTTTTTCTTAATATGGCTACTAGGAAGTTTAAAATTCCCCATGTGGTTGGCATTGTATACTAGATAGCCATGCTGCTCCAGATGCTACCTGGCTGCTGTGGAGTTTCTGTTAAGTCGCACGGTCCTTTGGAAACTAGCAGACAGACCAGGTGGCCTCTGGTGTCCATCCAGGACACTCTGTGGCCCTGAGCACTGGCTGGAAGCAGCCGGAACAAAGCTCACAAGCCCACAGCTCATGGCTGCTCCTTTCCGACCTTAACTCCAACACTTTTTTAGTATAAGTATGTCTCATGCAATATTTGGGACATATTTATACTAAAAACTCAGCTGTTGTTGATCTGCACTGACCATTCAACTGAGCATCCTGTACTTCATCTGGCAACCCACCATTATTGGGTCTGTGTTCCTCTCTTGCCTTGCATATCATCTCTAGTTTCTCTGTGGCAGGAGGGCAGGCAGCTCCCTGAGGACGGGGACTTGGGTTTTGGTGACTTTTATACCCTTAGTGTTCAGTTCCATCCAGCTCACAGTCTGTCCTTGGGACTAACTGTCAAACAAAGGAGGGAAACTGTCTCTTTTAGAAAGACAGCAGCGACCTAAGCCCCCCTTTTGCTCCCGCACACTCCCTAACATACTCGGGGTGGGCTCCCCTCTCCAGGTAAGCCTGACCACCTGCAAACAGCCTCCAATCAGGAAATACACACGGGAGAGGTCTCAGCAGAACTGAAGCTTCCAGATGCCCAGAGGGCAGGCCCTGACTGCTGTTGTTGCCACCCCCTTCCTGCCCTGGGTCTTGGTTTAGAGATGGGCCTGGGCTGTTGGATCCTCAGGGCTGAGCAGTGATAAGTGTGGCCACCGGCTTCCTGTCTCCTTGCTCTCACCCTGCCCTTCTGTGCCCTTCTCAGTTGTCAAAAGCGAACTCTGCAGAGGTGCCCTTGGAAGCTCTTGGAGGAAGATGCTAAAGACAGACACCTGGGCACCTGGGCTGCTTCTGTCCACAGTGGGGAGAGCTGGGCACCTGGATATTAGCTGGGCCTGTGCTTTGTCCCTGATACGCACGGCAGATTTTCTGAGCTGGCCCTGATTTGAAACACTGTGACCAGTTGTCTCTTCAAACCAAAATGTCCTGGATGTTCCGCTAGGTCAGCAAACAGCAAATGCAGGGACTGTGCCAGACTGCATCTCGATCAAGATACGAAGGCCCAGAACTCTTAGCTGGGAAGCATGAGCCCCGGAACAGCTCTGTCTCTCCTACCAGATGCCCTGGAAGATACACAAGAAACAAACCACACTGGTGCCTGCCCTCAGGGGATCTTGTCTGGGGAGATAAGACTCCAGAAACAGCAGGAGAAAAATGCAAGCTGGGGAAAGCTAAGGGCTAAGTGATGCAGTAGAGACAGCTCACGCAGCGGGTTTCTTAAAGAGAGCCGACCCAGGCTGGTGGGGCCACCTGGGAGCATGCTAGAGGAGGCAGGAGAGGACTGAGGGAACGTGTGTGTGTGTGTGTGTGTGTGTGTGTGTGTGAGAGAGCATATGTATGCACATGTGCAGGGGACAGTGGGGCAGCCAGCCTGGCTGCCTCCAAGGCCTGCAGCCTCCCTAGGCCCCACTGTGCCTGCCATCCTCCATCTGGCCCCCAGCTGTCCTTTGCCCAGTGATGGGCCAGGTCACAGCATGCTACGTGCTCTTCACCTCCACTTTCCACCCATAAGTTGTAAGCCTGAAAAGAAATACCCGGAGCAGTGTAAAGAAGTTTCCAAAGGGTTCTAGGGAGGTGGCAGCATTCATGTCCTCTATTCTAGTAAGGCATGTGCAGTAAGTTCCTGGGTCTGGGCTGTTTATTTGGCACTAGTTGGCAAAACAACTTCTTTTCCTTCTCTCAGCTCCATGAGGCACTCCCAGGGAGGAGGGTGGGTAGAGAAGAGGGGCTCCCCTCTCTGAGCCAGGCTGTACCTCTCCCCCTTCCTCACACAGCTGGACCCAGTGTAGTATCACATCACCCCAGGACCCACTCACATCTCTTTGGTCCCCCAGCCTCCCAGTCCCTAAATGAGCAGGTCTGGGGGCCCAGCAAGCCCAGGGTGGGCATTGCCAGCTCAGCCCTGCAGCTCCCACACCCCTTTTCCATGGCTCTCCAACCATCTAGTCCTTGGAGCAAGTCCAGCTTTAGCTACCAGTGCCCACTTGAGCTGGACCCCAAAGTCCTGCTTCACATAGGCTGATCACACGTACCACTAAAAACAGGACAGAAAACATCAGTACTGGCCCATTTCAAACAGTAAATATGGTCAGCCTACTGACACCTTGAATTTAGCCCAGTGACACTAGGCTGACCAGATGTACCGTTTGAAACGAGACAGTGCTGTCATTTTCTGTCCTGTTTAAAACGGTACATCTGGTCGGCCTATGCTTCAGGCTAAGGCCTAGTTGCCCTGGCCTGATGCTCCTTCAGCTGTCCTGGGGTGACCGACAGGGCAGGAAACCCTCTCACAAAAAGCAAAGGACGGGAAGCGGCAGGAAGGAGAACTCGGGGCAAGGGTGGGATTATTCTGCTTGGCTTCCTCAGAGCTGACATGAAAGGCGCTGTTGTCCACAAGAGAGAGAAGGCCAAGATGGCCTGGCCCGGGCCCAACTAGGCAGGCCATCCCAGGATGTCCACCAGGGTGGTCTTCAGGCGGGGCGGCCCCCACCCCAAACATGGAACCACATGTGACACGGGTCGATTGAGCAAGGTGTCTCAGGGGCCCTGAAGAGGAGATAGATACACGGCAATGGGTGGGGGTGGGATGCTGCCTGACAGCAGGGTAGCGGGAGAGCACCACCAGGAAAATATCAAGGATTAATAGCCCTTATGTGCTGCTACAGTTGGGGCCACTCCCTGGATGGGGAGACAGGCACGGCCAGGAAGGCACAGAGCAGGGACTTGAACCCAGAGCCCACAGGCTGTGTGAATTCCCAACTGTGGTCTCAGAGACTGAGCCCATAGGCTTCCCTCCTGTCAGGATGGTGGAGCAGCTCTGCCCCGCTGTGGCTGAGGTCCAGGACTGGTCGCACACCTGATATTGGTCCTTTGGGCTTCTGTGAGCATTGGCACTATAGCCCCAGTGGCCCTTCATCTCCTGCTTGGTGGCTCAGCACCTTGGGAATCCCTCCAGCCCAGCTAGGCCTGGACCACAAGAGGGGCTTCAGCTGTCCCTTCTGTCAGGCTACCTTCAATCTGGACAGATAAGACCTTCCCCTCCTCGTCCTGCTTGCACTTGGGGGAACAGTGCTCCCCACCCCAATACATATCCCCCCGGAATCTGTGACTGTGACCTGATTTGGAAATAAGGTCTTTGTAGAGGGAATCATATTCAGATGACGTCAGACTGGATTAGAGAAGGCCCTGAATCCAGCGACAGATGTCCTTATAAGAGAAAGGCAGAGGGAGATTTGGGGACACGGGGGGACACAGATACGAGGCCATGTGGTGATGGAGGCAGAGATTGGAGGGATGCGGCCACAAGCCAAGGAACACCTGGAGCCCCCAGATGCCCTGGTGGGGAGCCCACTGCCTGACAGAGGGGAGAGGGTACCTCCTCTTGTGCCAGCATCGGTGGGATTTAGGTCTCGGCCATCTGCTACAGGGGAAAGCTGGAGAAACAGGGCATCTGTCAGGCCTTGGAATGTGATACTGGCGACAAGGAGCAGGCCAGGCCGTCCTTACCCCAGACTGTGCTCCATGTAGTCGGACGGCTGCCCGCTGAAAGACCAGCTAACCCTTCTCGAAGGCCCAGCGCCATTTCTGACGGTTGTGAAGAGAGGTAGGCCGGGGCTCTAGCTACCTCACATTGCTCCTGCCCAGGAGGTTCTGATGTTTGTGGGTGCTGAAGGAAATGGGGCCCCTCTGTGTGTGCCCCGGCCCAACCACCCAAGCAGACTATGATTCAGGACTTTGGCTGCAAACTGTGGGGACACTGAGAATTGGGGGACACGTCTCATGTGGGAGCAGAGTCCACCAAGCTGCACGACCTGGAGCCCTGTCTCGGGGGCTAAGCAGAGTGGGTGGGCCCTCTGGCAGGACCAGGAGAGCAGCACAGGGCAGAGTTGGCCCGAGCACCCTCCCCGGGTGTCCTGGCTAGCACACTGCCCTTTCCGGATGAGGCTGAACTCCATCCCCAGCCTGGTGTGTTCCAGGGTCCTGGCACCCCCACTCACCCCTGGGCGCCCTGGGCCTGGGATGGCTGACACATGATGCCCATGGGCCTGGGAGCAGGGAGAGGAATGGGGTGTGTGTGTGGGGTGTGCAGGTGGGAGGGGCAGAGGGGAGTGATGAGGAGGGAGGAAGGCAGAAAGGGGAGGGAGCGGCGAGCAGGGGGAAGGTGGAAGAGAGGAAGGAAGGCTAATCACAGTCATGATAATATTAATGCGAATGATGGTTTCATAAAAATAGCTAGTATTTCTTGAACACGGCAGGCTGGTTTATACCTATCCACACAATTGGACTCCACGGCCATCCAATGGGGTAGCCACTACTCATCCCCATTTCCCCGACGAGCGACCGGAGGCCACGGCAGTTACAGGCACCAGAGCTGAGAGTGGCCCTGATGCTTACTTACACCCTCTCCTTGAGTCCTCTCCTGTCACGCCAGCCCAGCCCAGCTCGGGCCACCCTGCAAGAGGCAGCTGCTGGGGGAGCTGGCAGGAGGTGCAGGCCAGGTTGGGGGATGGGAGGGGGTTGCCCAATCCAGACCAGCTGAGCGCCCGATGGCGGGTCAGGGGTGAGGCGGCGCTAAGTGGCTTATGCCTCCGTGCAGAGGCCAACTGACAGACGGCTGGATTAACAAAGACGCGCTCTGTTCCCGGGCAGGTCATGTGGAAAGCACAGCCACGACCCCTGTCACTTCTCCTTTTTTCTTTTTTTGTAAGAAGAGATGTTTGTTCCTGAGCCCGGGCGGAGGAGGGGAGCGCCCGCCTCTACGCCAGCTGTAACCACATCAGCTGCTGTGGGCACAATGGACGCTTCTCGGCCGCATCCACCCTCACCCCAAAGCCCCAACCCCAGGCCGCCCGCCGGCCCAGCAAACAGGACTCAGCCTGATGCCCGGCTTTGCGGCAGAGCGACGCTCCCGAGTGCCAGCTCGCAGAGCAGCAGCTGAAAATGGATCATTAGCCCCAAATGGAGCCTGCAGAGAAGGGGGCAGCGGGCGGGCAGGCCCTGGCAGCTGCGGATGCTGTTTCCCGCCTGATCCCTGGAGGGCCACAGAAGGGTTACTGCCACCTGCCCAGCCCCCCTGACCACATGCTGCAATGATGCTATTTCGGATAGTCCCAGTTAAATAAAATACATGCCTGATACGAATCTGACCCGTTTCTTCCTACGTTTACAATGTGGCTACTCAACAATGTGACATAACGTATGTGGCTGGTGTCCTATTTCTATCGGGCTGCCTGAATCTAGTGCCATGCTAATCCGAGTGGTCCAGACCCACAGCCTTAGCATCCGCTGGGAACCTGTTGGAGATGCAGATTCCAGGGCCCCACCCAAGCCTGCAGAATCAAATCCTGACTCCCAGGCTAGCCTTGGAGCCCCACAACTCCTGTACCTGTGACCTGTCACCAAACTGAATTAGGCCTCCCACACTGCCACGTGCCCATCTGAGCTCTTGCAAAGCCCCAAGTCAATGGAAATGCCTCCATCTGAGGCAACACAGGCCCCAGCTGGGGGAAGCCTCTCCTGTGGGTCATGGTAGCAGAAAATAGTATTTTAGAATGCTGAACTTACCTTGGTCTCTCCAAAGGGTTTCTGGTCAAAACCTCTGTGATTTAGACAAAAAGTCTGGCTTGTAGAATTCCAGGACTGTGCTACTGAGACCCTTCCACAGGCAGAAGGTTTAAAAAGTACATACATCGTCCTTCTTAGCCATACACAGCTATACTAAGGCAGGTTTGCCTCTTGAAGATCTTGGGGTGGGGGCAGGTTTAATAAATAAGACAGATAAGAAAGATTTCCCATTAAGGACAGATTGTAGCAGGTATGTTGACAGCTGCTTTTAAAGTTCTTAGGGAGCTGGTTTTCTCCAGCAGTTTAAAATAAGCACCTGTATTCTTGTCTGGCACTGGCATTGCACTGTGTGGCTTAAAACGGGTGCTGATATCTGAGGATGATGGCATTAGGGGCCTGGGAAGCCAAGGGGCTGTCTGTTTTGACACTCGATCCAGTGTCTTCAGAGGTAGATGTGTCCTTGTTCCTGGCTGCCCCCAAAAGGTCGCTTCAGGGTCCTCCTGGAGGCTGGGCTCGGAGTCCCTAGGATAGTGGGCACAGTCCCCTGGCTCTCGCCACCGAGACGTCAGCAACACGCAGTGAGGTCTTCAGAGCCAACGGCTCCTTCAGACGTCACCTTTGAATTTAGAGCGGAAGAGGCTCTAAATTCTAATGCAAAAGTGAGGAAACCGAGAGTCTGACACTTACCAGGGTTTCCCCAAAGTTCGTGACTAAACCCGTCCTGCGTCCTCCCTCTTGCCCTGGAGGAAGCCGTCACTGTCATTGGCACAGTCCCAGGAGGAAATAACCACATCCTTCCCTGCGTGTCAAGAACCCACCCTCCGCTTGGACAGCGCTGAATCCCCAACTCCCACACTGCCAGCTGAGGGCGAGCTGTGAAGAATGAACTATGCCCGGAGAGGTCTGGCCTCTGCCCTTGGCTCCAGGAGGTGACCGCCAGGCCCTTCGGGTGGGCTGCCAGATAAGAGTATCTTTGTTTACCTGGGGCTTTGGGGCACGCCATAGAGTCTGTACCTCAATGTAACTTATGGTGGGGGTCTTGGCCACCTCTGAAGGGCTAGAGGCTAAGGTCGCCCACCTGGGTGGTCAGCCACGTCTTGGTGACCGAGACTCAATAAAAACTCTGGATGCCAAGGGCCCAATGAGAGTCCCTGGTTGTGACACTCCGCACATGTGTCACCACCACTGCCACGAGGAGTTAACGCTATCCTGACTCCACTACGAGGGAACTCCTGGGAGCTGCCCGTCTGGGTCCCTCCTGCCCCAGCCCCACGTGCCTCTGCCCTTGGCTGTTTTAAGTTTGGATCATTTTGTTGTCATAAACCATACCTGTGACTGTCACAGCTCTCAGCTTTGAGTTCTGAGTTATCCTAGCAAATAACAGGACCTGAGAGTAGTCTTGGGGACCCCCTAGCTCTGCACTGATGGGAGCAGTGAGGGGATCTCATGGGTGGCTCCAAACCTTGCAGAAGGCTAAACCTAACTGAGCATAGAGAATAAACAAGAGAAAGGCGTGGTCACTGACAAGGAGCTGCCGGATCTGATGGGCAGGTTCCCCGCTGCCCACTGTGCGCAGCTCAGGAAGTCCCTTAGGAGCCACATGTTAGCAGGCGAGTCTTGCCGGAGCCGCCCCAACCCTGGGGGCAGTGGGTCTGCTGCAGCGTGTCTATGTGGCCTGAACAGAAACCCTGCCCCAACCCTGCAGAACCCCCTCCCCTGCCAGGTGCTGGGGCCCCCACCCTGGCACTCAGGGCTGGAATCCTAGATGGTGTGACCTAGGTTTGGACACCGGGCTCCCTTTTCTCTCCAAGCAGAGCCTATGTCCCGCTACATGACAGGAAAGGGCACTGGGAACCAGCACCCTTTTGTGAAGGGTCTCTTCTGTGGAAAATGCTATTCCATCGACCCCACCACTCCCTCAAATCTGCCTCCCTGTGGTCTTGCCCAGGGCCAGAGCAGACTACTCTCTGGTTGGCCTCAAATTGCTAGAAAGTTCCTTCCCCAGTGAGTCAAAACTCCACCCCCAGTCTGAGGGGAGCACTTGGCCCCATCCAGAACAGATCTTCTTATTCTCTGCGCAACCCATCCAACATGTACAAACAGCTGCCACTCCTCCCGTGAGTAAGCATTTCCAACTCCCTTCCCTGTTCACCAGCGCATGGCTCCCAGCACTCACCATCCTGCCTGGCCTCCCTCCCCCAGACCTGCTGGCAGCCCAGCAATCCAAGGCAGGGGCACCTGCCCTCCCCTTCCTGCCCGGAGTGGGGAGAATTGGGAAATGCAGCTGGGCGAGAGTGCAACCAGAGCTGGAAGGTGAGGAGGGTTCTTACTCTTCTTCTAGCACAGCAATTCCTAACTCTGGCTGCACATCAGAACCATCGGGGAACTTTCCACAACAGTGATGCCCGAGGCCTATGAGATTCTGGTTTTGTTGGCCTGGGCAGGGCCAGGACATCAGTGTTTTGTTAACAGCTCCCAGGTCGTTGTCACGTGCAGCTGGAGTCTAGGACCACTGCTTCTCGGTCCTGGCTGGATGGGGAGAACCTGGAGACCCTCCAAGGAGCAGCCTGGCCTGGGCAGAGCCCACCAGCAACCTACCAGGACCTACCTGCAGTCCAGTTAGGTTTATATCGCTGCCCAGGAAACACAGCATGCCCCATAAGGGGAGTGGGGCTGGGCCACGGGCAGAGGGGGCAGCTCTGAAAAGACTGGGCTGGGCAGCATGGCTCTAGACAGGCCTGAAGGAAGTGGGTCCCGCTCTGGACTGTCCCAAAGCAGGGGGCATTTGACAATGGGGGGATCTTACCTTTTCTCTAGGAGGCTAGAGTTGGACTGGCTAAGGAGCAAGAGTCAGTGATGCTAATAAAAGAGGTGACGTTCGGTCATCTTGTGGCTGTCTTGTTCCTGGCGAGGTCACGCGTGCTCTGGCCTGTCTTGTCTGTATCCTGTCAGTGTAGCTGATGCTCACTGGGAACATCGTGGCCCAGCTGCCAGCAGGCAGTTTTTCATTTTCTCAGCTGATACTAGGACTGGGGGGCTCAAGGCAAAGGGACTCCCACTCAGTGCCTGCCCATGGGGGGTTTCAGTCCCAAGAGCGCTCTTCCCCTGTCCTTTCCAAAGCCACAGCCAGGCGCTTCTCGTGGCGTGGGATGGAGCTGCCTCAAGGCTACCTGCCTCACCTGTGATGCCCAAAGGGGTGATCCAGGAGCCCAACCCACCGGGCTATGTGGATGCCCAGTGATCTCTACAAAGAGAGGGCCCCATTCCACCCGAGTGCCCATTCTCTCCAGGCTGTGTGTCACGAAAGGCAACTAAGCCAGCCATCAGCTGGCTCCACACAAAACTTCAGGTTACAATTCCTTTCTCTCTCTAGGACTCAGTTCCTCCAGCATGAAACAGGAAGGCAATCTCTGAGGCCCATTTGTGCTCTGATATCTATCACTTTAAAGGACACACACCATAGCCACCCTGTCCTCTAAGCTTATACAATCAACCCTGAGGACCTCTGGAGGGTCTCCTCTTACCAAACCCTCACTTCTAGAATCTCCTCCTGTCCCCAGGAATGCTCCTATCTTGCTCTCTCCATCTGGGTCATTGTGTTTGCAGCCAGGAGGCAGACACTTTCATAGCCAGTCAGTGAAGTTGGCGAGCCCCGAGGAGTGCCTAGAAAATCATAGGGCGTAGTCCCTGTACTTAGAGCTTATAGGGTCCTGGATGGATGATCTCGGCACATGAAAGCAGAAGGTGTGACCAGCCCTGTGGCCGCACTTCCTGGGCACGCACCCTGTGCAGGCACTTCACATGCATTCTCTCATCTAATCCTCACAACCACCGGAAGGATTACATCCCATTTCACTTTTGTTTTGCCCATGGGGAAACTGAGGCAGGGACAGGTTAAAGTCACTTTCCCCAGGTCCCCAGGAGTGCAAGAGGCAGTGTCAGCTGTGAACCTGTGCAGTCTGGCTCCACAACCCTGATCCTAGTCATTGTATTTGTAACCTGGTCTGCAGCTTGTGAGTTGTACAGTCTTGGGCAGGCTACGTCACCTTTCTGGGCTTGTTTCTTTGCGTGTAAAATGGGAATAACAGTAAAGCCTGCACCCAGCGTTGTTGTGAGGGTACAAGCAGAATGCTTGGCACACAGCAAGCGCTCAATAAGTGCCACCTACTGGGATAACCACAGGAACTATTACAGTTCTGGTTCAGAGGATGGGGTGTCTCAGCGCCCTCTGGTGACACGGAGGTTTCCCTGCAGGAGGAGGAGAGGTGCGGCATCATTAGAGGGACAGGCAGGGAATGACAACAGCCACCACCCACTGGCTGCAGGTGAGCAGTGACATCAGGATGGACTTCCATACTGGGAACACCTGGGTAGTAATTCAACACTGAAACGTGGATCTGAAACGCAAACAACCTCATTTCCTAGGGTGCTCCCCAACCTTGGCATTACCATGGCTGGCACGTGTCCTGGAGCCCCAGAGGTGAGCCAAACCAGAGTGACTGCCACATGGCAAACCTTTAGTCATCCCGCCACTTTACCTGAATGCTGGGCACCCACAAAGCCTTGGGTGAGGCAGAGACTGGCTGACGCTCACCAAATCTGCTCTCTCTCCCTGGACACACAGATAAGTAATGTTTTCCATCCCCTCACCCCTAGGTGTGGGCCACAGGACTAGCTCTGGCCAGTGGGATGTCGGAGGAAGGGATGTCACCACTGTACCATCTCCCCACTTCTGCTAGCTGGACAAGCAATGGGGGACTCTCAGGCCTCAAGAGGGAGCAGTGCTCGGGCCCTTGAACCTTCTTGGGAAGGGTCTGTTGAGCACCCTATTGGACCACGATTGCAGTGAGAATAAGCTTTTACTGCATTAACCATGGAAGACGTGGGGCTATGTGTTACAGCAGTTAGCATCACGGACCCTGCCTAATACACTGAGCCACAACAATGGCTAAGGCTCAGAACTTACGTCAAGGAGCAAACAGTGCTCTCAGGTTGAGACATATGCCCCCTCTCCCCGTGTCAGAATCACAGGAATGCTTGAGGGAAAATGCAGACTCCAGGGTCCTCAGCCATGCCTTCTGAATCAGCAACTCTTGGGGATAAGGCCCTGTAAACCACATTGTAAACCAGTACCCCGGCAATTCTGATGTCCACGTGCATTTGAAAACTGCTGGTATGACAGCAGACAAGGATGCCTCTCCTTTGATGCTAGTAGAGAAGGGGACAGGCTGGTCCTCCTGCCTGAGCCTAGCCCCGCTGTGTGCTGTCCATGAAAAGCCTTGACAGTGGCCCTGTGGTGGGTAGGGAGGTTGTGAGTCATGTGCAGCTGATGGTCATTCAGTAAACTGGGCAGACAAGAGAGTCATTAGGGTCCTCGCCTAACGCAATGACGAATTCATTGAATTCTGATGAGGTCGTCCCTGAGCAGGTGGGATAAATCGTGGCTGATCTCTTGTCAGGATGACTCTGAGTCATCCCGGATTAAATTAATAATGATTAATTGGGGCTCCTGAAAACTGAGCCGCCAAGCGAAGATTAGAGTGTGCGTTCGAGTTCGCTCTCTCTCCCTTTTATTTCCTCTCTCCCTTCCCGGGCTGTGCTTCCTCCCCCAGGTGACATTCTAAGACGGGAAATTGGAAGTGGAGGGTTTGGAGATCTGGGGCAGCCATTAACAGCTGTTCAGGAGGCTGCCTGCAGTTGAGCTGGGCAGGGAGGTCTGGGAGGGACCCTGCCTGGAGAGTTCTGCTGCTTCTCGTGTTCTGATCCACCGAGGTGGGCAGAGCCATCTGCTCGGGTCACAGAACCCAGATTCGCTTCTCCTTCCACCACCGTAGCCTGCTCAGGCTGGAGTGCACCTGGGTTCTGGGGCAGGACTTGACTATTGGAGCCTGGAGGTGGCTGGGTAGGGTGGGGGGCAAGTTGTGGGCTCCTGGCTGTGCTCATTTAAGGAGACAAATATCCAGATCTGATACCCAGGGCCTCTGCGACATGTGGAAGGAGGGTACATCCAAGCTGAGGCTGCTGCCTGGGAGGAGACCCCACTCCCTGCCCTGGGTGGTGATCCAGGGAGACAGGGCCTGGCTTCAAGGGCACAGAGAGATGAGACACAGACAGCCACAGAGCTGGAGCGACAGATGAAGGTCAGAAGGCACTGTCCCCACCTAGACCTCACAGGTCAGAGAGGAGCCCCAGCTTAGCCCTGACAATGCTACTTCAGTGGATTTCCTTTCCATTGCCCATTTAGGGCAGCCTGGGAGAAGCCTAATCACTGCCACCACCAGCCCCTCTCGTCCCATTTTATCGAAGTGTGGGTTGTGCAGGTGAGGGCAGGGAGAGTCTGTGTTCAGTGGCAGGCTTGGAGAAAGCGACTGCATTTTCTGGAAACCCCTCATTACTCCAAGAACCCAGCTCCCAGGGACACCACCCCCTATTCCAGGGGCTCTTCAACCAGCCCCAGGAATTTCATGCACCTCCCCCCAAGTGCAGGCTGCTCCTGCCAGCTGCCTGAGCTATTAGCAAACATTCGTGGAGGGCACCACTCTGCTGGGCTCGTAAAACGCAACACAGTCTCGACTTGGGAGGTTTAACCATAAACATTCCTGTAGTAGGCTTGGCAACTTCCCTGACTCCCGACGCCAAGGCGCCATGTGAGGTGAGAGGGAAGGGGGTCCCAGTCGAGCCCTATGGGTCTGGGAAGGTTTTGTGCCACTTCAGAGAGCCGACAGCTGGAGCTGTGTGAGGGCGGGGGAAGGATGGCGAGAAGCGAGTAAAGGTAGCCCCTGGGGAAGATCCAACTCTGGATCCCCCCATCCCATACTCAGGGGGGCCAGAGAGACTAGTTTGTCTGTAGTGCCAGTTCACGGGGACCAACTCTCGGGTTGCAACTGCTCTTGCCTGTGTCTCCCCCTCTGCCAACACATCCCCAAATAAATAGGAGGCGAGCCAGCTGGGGGGCTTAAGGTACGGGGTGTGGAGTGCAACCACCTGGCTGTGTCCCGGCTCAGCAGCACGCTCTCTGGGTGAGCAGGGCCAGGCTGCTTAACTTCGTAAATCCTCAGTCTTCTCATCCACAACATGGGGTGAGGCTGCATTGACCACAGAAGGCCCGTGTGGGAACTGAAGCAGGCGCACAGTGACTGCTCAAAGCACACAGTCCCGAACGGGTGAGTAGATAAGCAAAATGTAGTCCATCCATACAGTGGAGTATGACTCGGCCATGAAAAGAAATGGAGCTCTGACACACGCTACGACCCAGATGAACAGGAAAACATTATGCCGCGTGAAAGATGCCAGACACAAGTGGACGACTATTGTGTGATTCTATTTATGACATATCCGGGACAGGCAAACTCAGAGTCAAACGGGGGTAATTACTCAATGGGTACAGAGTTTCTGTTTGGAAAGATGAGCAAGTTCTAGAGATGAATGATAGTGATGGTTGTACAACACTGTGAATATAATGAATGCCACTGAATTTAACTGAATGGTTAAAATGGCAAATTTCATATGATGTCTATTTTAACAAAAATATAACGAAGTCTATAGATCAAATCATTTTAATTTCTGCAGAGCAAGGGGTAGGTCAGAGGCCTCAGACCAAGCAAGCTGCGCCTGCCTGCATCCTCAAAGCAGGAGCAAGCCCATGGCACCCAGGGGCAGGTCCCCTCTCGAACACCCCCTGCAGCCTTGGGCATGTCCCCCAGCCTCACCTGTCTGTGAGGTAGAAATGGGCGTGGAGGCTGCCCGAGCATTCCCTTGAGACTAGGTGATGGTGGCACACAAGAAGGCCAGATGGGACCAAAAAGGCAGTCTAGGACTCACCTGGGTCCTGTCCCCAGCTCTGCTGCTCTGAAGACTGGCCAATTCCTGAACAGACACAGGAATTCTGCCACGCCAGACTCAGCGCCCCAGACATTCAGAACCAAACGCATCAACAATCAAGGGACTGTTTGGCCATCCTATTTCCTAGACTTGCCAAGTCAACCCCAAATGCATGTTTCTCCCTAACGATGAGACGGTGCACACATAACAACATGTGGTTTCATTGCATACTACTGGGGCACATGTTCGTCAAACAAACCACTGACCAGAAGGCCATGCATGACAGCTGGGAAATATGGCCACGGAATGTCAGGAAGACACAACTACAGGTGACCGGGGAGGACTGGCCTTGCTGGCTAAGAAGGAAAATTGTCCAACACTGTGTACATAAATACCAAGACACCCTTTGAGCCCACTCCTGAGAGTTCTGCCCCCGTCCACTGCCGAGTGCTCATGTCCTACTCATGACATCAACAGGGCTTGCATTTGTTGAATTATTTTAAAATATAGGAGGTCTCTTTTGTCAGGGCCAGGCAAAGAGAAGCTCCTCCTAGAGGGCGCTCCTCATGGACCAAGGGCGTCACCAGCTGAAGAGGGTGTTCCAGACCCCAAGGGCAACACCACAAAAAACACCTTCACAAAGCACCTTCTTGGCACTTCAGGGTCCTCCATCCACAGAGGGGTCCCACTGCCCAGGGGGACTGCGAAGTGCTGCAAACAGAGTTTCTCTTTGGGGTCAGTCGACCTTGAGAAATGAAACACGCTCCCTCAAGGTCAGGTCTCTGCCTCATCCTCTTGCCCTCCCTCCGCACCCCAGGCCATCCCTGGCCCGTGCTCCCTCCGCCTTTGGTGTCAAGTTTGCAGGTGGCCCACTCCTTCCTTTTGGGGTGGGGAGGCTCCCGTGGATCCCTGGCTTTTGGGTTTCTCTCCTGCCCTTCCTGAATGGCCTCCACCTGCCTGACTAGGCGGTCATCCCGGGAGTGGCAGGCAGGATACTGGCGCCCCCCCAAATGTGTCTGCCCTAATCCCTGAAACCTGTGGATATGTGACCTTATGTAGCAATAGGGACTTTGCAGATGTGATTAAGTGAAGGACCTTGAGATGGGGAGATGATCCTGGATTACCATATGCTCTTCTGGCTAAGGTGAGCAGGAGACGTTACTAGGGAAGCAGGGTCACAGAGAGGCCACACGCTGGCTTTGAAGAAGGAAGGGGCCCTGAGCCAAGGACGTGGGTAGCCTCCAGAAGCCACCAGCCCTGCTAACACCCTGATTTTAGCCGAGTGAGACCCATATTGGATTTCTGACCTCCAGTACTGTAGGAGAATCCATCTGTGTCATTTTAGCCATCGGATTTACGGTAATTTGCTAAGCAGCCACAGAAAGCCAGCGCCCAGGCTGTGCGCTCATCTTGAGCTGCTGAGATAGAATGGGGCTGCAGGTGGGCTGAGCCCAGGCAAGTCCCCTGAGGAGACCTCTCTTCCCCAAATGGCTTCTCCTACGGCCGTCCTGGGCCAGGCTCTGCTGCTCCCCAGCCTGCAGCCAGGATCTGAGGTCGGCAGGTGGAGGCTGCTTGTTAAATGACCAGTGCTGGCCCCTTACCAGGCAACAGACTGACATCTACGGAAAGAATTCTCATGGAGTCTCTTGCCTGACGGCCAGAACACCTCCAATGCCGCCGTGCCGCCCACAGAATCAATCCACCAGGATGCTTCCGATAGGGCCTCAACTTACCTTTACTCCTGCTCCCCCAGAATGACCTACTGCTGAAATCTCACTGTCCTCCTCCCTGTGCCCTGGGCCCACTGTGGGGCCACTCGCTCAAATCCCTCCCAAACCAAACTTTGTGGTTTAACCGAAGCCTTCACTCCCCGACAGCGCTGTCTCCTAGAACCACAGGGGCCACGACCCACCTCCGGGTCCTCCCAGGGCTGGCCTTCCATCCCAGACGCTGGAGCCCACCCTCCCGAGGCCCTTTGGTGCACTGAGAACTTCAGTCCTGGCTCCAAGAGCCCCTCAGGTTCCCGAGAGGGATCCCCACGGCAGATGCCGGAAAAATAGCTGAGGACCGACTCGGTAACAACACGAGGATGCGACCATGTGTTTGTGTCCAGATTTCCCAGTCAGATCAGAAAACTCCAGGGCGGGGAGCCCTTTCTACTCAGGCTTCTGAGAAACAATTGTTGATTGCGGAGCGAAAAGCTCATGTGAAACTCATTAAGGAGAGAAAACGGGAAGGTGGCAGCCTCAGGGTAGAAACGGTGTTTCTCTTGACGTTGGCTTAAGGGATGAGCCTGTCATTCTACAGGGGGGACCTCTTCACCTCTTTCAGTGTCCATGCCAAGGGGAAACTGGGAGCCGCTGCCTGAGCCCTGCAGGGACATCACCTCCACAGAAGGCAAAGCAAGGCTCTCACTCACTCCTCAGGGGTCTGTGGACCCAAGCAGGAGGTCAGACAGGTGGAACTGCCCACCCACATGTCCCCTCCGTCTGACAACAACCAGGTAAAAATGCAAGGAGCCGGTCTGCCTACCTCCCCTACCCTGGCCAGCCTGGGGTGGCAGGGTGGGGGCGGGTGGGGAGCATCCTCCGGCCTGGCTGTAACTATCAGACCAACTAGGAGGACATCAGTTCTGGTTAAGATTTGGCTGTGTCCCATGAGTCCCTCAGGAGGCACAGCTGGAACTACAGGAAGATGACAGGAACTGCAGCCTCCTGACCACCCTGCCTATTGCAGATGGGGCCATGAACACCTGGCAGCAAGTGGGCAGCAGGGGTCACTGAGGACATAGGGTGCTCAAATTCCCCTCACTTTTCACTGCTCTGAAGGCCTGGGGTTCCCCAGGCCCCACACATCCTCACTAAAGACTCGTGGGGTCCAGAAGACCAGGGTGAGGGTCAAGGTTGGGGGACAGGGCACAGGGCAGCGATGGTCAGCCGTGTAGGCATGCTGCCAGACTTCCTGGATTCAGATCCTAGCTCTTCCTCATGAACCAAAGGACTAGGGGCAAGTGCATAACAAGCTCGTGCCTCAGTTTCCCCAACAGTCAAATGGAGGAAATGACATTCCTTTCTCCTGGAATCTCTGTACGAATTAAAGGAGTTGGAATATGAAAAGCAGGGGAACAGAGACTGCAAAAGAGTAGGCAGCAATGACCTTAGCTCGTCTTATTAGCACAACCAGAGAGGCTAAAGAACATCTGCTAGTGGCCCCCACGGAATGCTTTTGGTTTGTTTTCATGAAACGCTACCTGACCTCCTCTGTGTGCCTGGGCATCTGTGCGCACGTGTCTGGTGAAATGGATGAGGTCTGAGATGGGACAGGCAGCCCTGCACAGGTTGTCCCCTCCTGCCTTGTCCCAATCCTGAAATCACCTCCCCACTGGGCCCCCAGCACAAGAAGCCCTGTCTGGCCCCTCTGCGCTCCCGCCGCCCTGGCG
This sequence comes from Lyroderma lyra, assembly GCA_004026885.1. Lineage (NCBI taxonomy): Eukaryota > Metazoa > Chordata > Mammalia > Chiroptera > Megadermatidae > Lyroderma > Lyroderma lyra. Next base: position 2,811 of record PVJL010012780.1, on the reverse strand, counting down.
CAGACCTCCAGCTCTCTATTTTCCACACCAGCAGAGGAGAGCTCTGATATCTGCTTGCCGTGGCTGTGCTCAGAAAGGCTGGATGGAGGCTGGGTCTTAGGGTGGCAATGAGGGTCACCTTCACATTTTACAAATAAGGAGCCAGAGGCAGGGGCACAATGAAAGCCCCCAAACTAGTCATTCATCCATCAGCTGGAAGAACATTTTGTCTTTTTTACTAGCATCGCTGCAATGGTCCTAAATTGTGTCCACAAATTCTGTGACACCTCTCCCACTGGGAGGAAGAATTTCATTCTCCTCTAACTGACGCAGGCTGGCCTCGATGACTCACTTCTAACAAACAGAACACACCAGAGGTGACGCTGCGTGACTTCCGAGCTAAGTCATAAAAGGCCCTACAGCTTCCAATAAACACGTGTATGCCAATGTCCACAGCAGCACTATGTACAGTCGCCAAAGGCGGACACCACCCAATGTCCATCAGCAGATGAATAAGCAAATCTGGAATGTCCATACAAGGGATACTATTCAGCCACAAGAGGGAATGAAGCTCTGACACATACTACCATATGGATGAACCTCAGAAACGTTCCGTTGAGTGAAAGAAACCAGTTGCAAAAAGCCACGTATTGTATGATTCCATCTATATGAAATGACAAGGATAGGAAACCCCACGGAGATAAAAAGCAGATTGCTCGTTGCCAGGGGGGAATGGGGAGTGACTGCTGACTGCTTAATCAATACAGTGTTTCTTATGGGGGTGATAAAAATGTTTTGGAACTTGATGGAGGTCATGGTTGTTCAATATTGTGAAAGTACTAAATGCCACTGAATTGTACACTTAAAAATGGTTCATTCTGTTATGTGAACTTCACCTTCACCAACAACATCAACAGGCCACACAGTTTCCACCTCTTGCCACGTGTCCCCTCTTTCTCTCTCTGGTCCTGCACCTTGGGGAACCATGGTCCACCACGTAAGAAGTCAGGTGACTCGGAAGCCACCTGCTGGAGAGTACATGTGGAGAGACTGCAGCATGGGGAGAGAGACCTGGGGAGCCCCAGCTGCTCCTGCCCTCCTGTTTGAGTCTCCTCGATCGGGCCCCCATGTAACAGAAACCGCATGAGAGACCCCGAGTGACAACCACCCGGCTGAGCCCAGTCAGGCCTCAGACTGTGGGAGATCACAATAACATGGTGGTTACTGTTTTAAGCCACTCCGTTTCAGGTGGTTTGTCATGCCCCGCAGAAAATCGAAGCTGTCCTTCAGGGAATCTCTTACTTCCTCCCCCTCCCCCAAGCTCAATCAACACGGCCAGTGGATTCATTAGCACTGACATCTGTCACTGTCAGGGCCTGGTGGGCCCCTGTGGTGAGAAGTAGGCGCAGGCAGCATGGTAAAGGGGCCGTACAGGAGATCCTTGTCCTCTCGAGGGGACCAACAGAGGTTCACTGGGGTTGGCACAGCCACCAAACTGCCACACACTCCCTGAGAAGAACCGGGACTGATCCAGCCCCAGCCCGCTGGGTTCAAATCCTGACACTGCTGCTGGCCAGACACTGGATGTTGGACCAGTTTCCTCGCCCTCTCTAGGCCTTAGTTTTTCCATCTGCAAAATGGGAATGACGATGGAACTGCGTGGGAGGGTTGTGGGTAGAACTAAGTGACTTAGAATAGCAGGCGTCGCACACGTGTTAAAAACCAGGAGGGCAACCCACAACTTTGCCTCAGTGTCTACATAGGTACCGGCAAGTCCTGCTGCCATCCTGCCCTCCATTTTCGTATCTTACAATCCACCCTCGGCCTTCAGTTTTCCACCCAATTCCCACTTTTGAAGGTGAACACTGGTGAGGACACAGGGCCCAGATGGTCTCCTATCCTGCAGGGGAAGGGAAAGCTGACACAAATGGTTTGAGAAAAGCATGCTGGCAGGATCCAGAAAAGCAGACAATGACCCCCACCTATCACCCTAAAATTCAGCCACAAACCCTTGAAAAACCTTCATACATGAGCACCAGGTGGAAGAATGGGAACAGGCTGCACCTGTCATAGTAGGATGCCAGAAACAACCCCTCTCCATCTGTGAACATGAGTGAATAAATGGTGTGCGTGGAATACGACACAGCCGGGCAAAGGGTGGGCTATGGGCTGGACCTACGCGAATCACTCGGAGTGAACGTCAAGCCCTACAGGCAGGTCCGGAGGACACGGGCTCCAGGAGACCACGCATCCGGAATTTAGAAGCAGGCCAAACCAAACTAGAGGTGGTCTCTCAACATAGCCATATGCACGGAGTCTGAAAGACTTTGGATAGTGGTTGCTCTGGGGTGGAAGGATAGGAGATGGACTGTGGGCGGGGGGACCCCAGGGGTCGCTGCCACTGCTGGAGTGATGCCAGCAAGAACGGGCCATCTGATGTGGCGGATGCGGGCAGCCAGGCTACGCTCTGGGGTCTCTGCTTGTGGCATCTCATTTAATCAAAAACCTGTTGTGATCCCACTGCACAGATGGGCAGACTGAAGCATACAGAGATGGGAGCTCCACTGGGTTGCCAAGTGTTCCCTAAAACTCACGTGCACCCGGAAATTCAGAATGGGACCTTATTTGGAAATTGGGTCTTTGCAGATGTAATCAAGTTAAGATGAGGTCGCCTGGGATCAGGGGGGCCGTAAATCCACTGCCCGGCGTCCTAACGAGGAGAGGGGAATGTGGACACTGGCAGACAGAATGGCACGCGGAGACAGACACACACAGAGGCCACGTGAAGGTGAGGCAGAGAGGGGAGGGATGCAGCTACAAACCGGGGAGCGC